>CM028136.1:428655000-428895000 GCA_016271365.2 Neoceratodus forsteri | reverse complement strand
AATAAAGTGGGATACAATGGGTTTATTAGAGTCTTCATTCCTGACTGCCCTGTAATGTTCCCTGAAATGGTCAGCAAGGCATCTACCAGTCTCTCTGATGTAAATAGCTGCACACTTCCTGCAAAGAACATACCATATTAGAGGAGGTACAGAACTCCTTGGTGATGTGAAAAACACTTGTGGGACACCAAATTTCAGTCACACTGGAAATAAATTTGCAGGTGTAGCAGCGAGTTCTGTTGCAAGGTTTGGTACCTGGTACAGAGGAACTATTGGGAGTAGGTAGGCTGCCTTTTACCAGATTTTGCAGGTTGGGCGGCCAGCAGGAGGCGGCAATAGGCGCATCTGTAAAGAAAGCACCAATGACTGGGTCAGTCTGCAAACTAGGAAAGTTACTGGTAAAGAGAAGCTGTACTCTGATGAAGAGGAAGCACTAGCGGAATTCTCTGTTGTTCTTGCGTGACGGTATTCTTCCTGCGGGGTTGAGATCACAGGGCATGTTACTGACCTGGGAGAGTGCTCTGTCCACTGTGCTCTTAGGGTATCCCGTTGATAAAAATACGATGCACCCGACCCGGTGGCACAGAGGGCCAAGGTGCTGGATGCCACACCTCAAACCACGCCTGCGACCTAGGGTGCCAGGGGCTGGCAGGGGAAGGAGAGGATTGAGTGTCGGAGGACTGCTCTCGTCTCCCGAGGTGGTTTCGGTGGGACGCCTCACTCCGTAGTGGCCCCTGGTGGAGACCAGGGACACTACAAAGAAGGGCGCAGATACAAAACAAAAACACCAAAACACAGAAAAAAAAAAAAAAAAACCACCGGGATCACTGGCCAGATGACGGCACCCGGTTCAAGTCACGCCTGAACACTTCCTGCGGGGTCAGCCCTTGCCTCAGCAGCACCAAGAGGCCGAAAAAAGGAAAAATAGTATGCTGGGTCGCCCCCACCGGTGCCTTCCCCCTCAGAGAAGAGGGACCCACTCGGCAAAGGGTAATGCCAAGCTACCTCAAGGTAGGCTGCGATTTGAGGCGGTAAGGGCACCCAGGGAGGTTGGAGGGGATGCAGGGAACCTAGGGATGCCTGAAGGAGTGGCAAGATCCGGAGCTGGAGGGGAGAAAAAACAGAATCTCAAAAAACTATGCATTTGGGCCTGCTAAGCAAAATCATCCTCTTCACTGCATAATCTGTGAAGTCTAAGAAACTTTCATTCATAAAGCAGCCAACCCAGAGCGGATGGGACATGACAGTGGTGATGGCAAGCACTGGTCCCTAGAGCAAATCTTCCGACTTTAGGTGAGAGAGAGATACGAGACTGAACCGAAGTGGTGGTAGAGAGTAGTAAAGGAGCCCCATACATGGGGAGAGGCAGGAGTGTAGCATCCGCAATCTTCCAGCAGGAGGACAGTGTAAGAAAATTAACATTTAACCTGTAAGCCTGTGTTTTGTGTGGAAAGTGATTTTCATATACTGGTTCCCATTGTTATTGTTCCATCTTTACTGGCCTTCTAGTAAAACACAATGGGTGCTTTTTGATTAACACGCTGTAGGTCTATTTTAGAACTATAGGATGTAGTTGGTCATTGCTGAGCTCCTTCATTGTTGACACAATGCTTTCCTGTTCTACTAGAGCGCTTGGTAGCTAAAAGGGGCATACCGCTACATTACATAATGCAGTTCTGAAATGGTTCTGACCACTTGTGTGCAAATTAAAAAACACTTTAGACAAGTAAAAAAAAAAAAAAGTTACGGAACAATAGATTCAAAATTACTACCAACAGCTTAAAATCTGGTTAAATTTCAGGTGGCATCCATCTGTATCCCACCTCCCCTGGGAGGAGGCTGAAAATAGGCAAAACATTGTTTAGTCCTCCTTCCCGGTATACAAAAAAAATTAAATAAAAAAATAAATAATAAACCACAAACAACTACATAAGTTTGAGAACCCGATTTGCAAAACAGACTACCTGGTTCAGCACAGTTCTTATTTAAAATGCATAGAGAACATGACAAGGTGCACATTCTGGAAGTCAGTGGCACTCGTCACACCTTTAAAGCTGTAGGTCCTTCCCTTCTGTAGCTTTGAAAGGACACTTCCAATGACTTACTCCTCATCAATAATATACTGTGTATTCTACAGCAATGCAGAGACAGACCCTGCAAGTTAATTGTTGTATTACATGCCTATTAGCTTATTTCTATGCCCTAGCCTTCCAGACTAATATAACTGGTGCAACCGCTCTGTAGCATTTGCATCACAAAGTGCTAAGGATTTGTTACTTTTCACACACAAGGGCGACTACGTATTTAATTTAATCTACCTTGGGTGTCAAGGCCACATATCAAGTAGAAACTTCCTCCACTACTCCTTGAATAATCTTGCCGGAATCAAGTTGCCAAAATAGTAAAATGCGTCACTTGTTAACGTGCAGAGGCGTCTATATATATTGACTCCAGTAATCAAAGTTGCACAATTCCTAGAAAAGAACCTCACACGAACCCTACTATTCTCACCCCGCCCACATGCAAAACATGCCTGTACAAGTCTCCAGGGTATGTGTAAAGCTGCTATGCAATCCACCACATCCCTGGACTGAAATATATTTTTTTTCCGAGCGAGAATGAAGGGTAATCGGCGACACAAGGAAGGAATACTAGTGCATAGACCCCACCACCTGTCCTGTAAAACGCAGGTCACGCCAAACTGTGGTGGCGAGAGTCGCATTTTGTTAATTGAGTTTCCGTTGACAGAACAAGTGCACTAGACAATGTAATACCTAGTTTAAGGCACGACCCCAGGAGGCGACATGGGGTCAATGACCAAGTACAAACAGCACGTACTGCAGAATACACAGCAAGGTTGCACAAAAACAATCAAGAACGGGACCAGCAGCAGCCCATATAATTGTAGATGATACACAACTGCATAAATAAACAATTATTCCACTGAATTGGGGGAGAAACATTACTACATCAGCAGATCTTTGTGTAAAGGGGAGAGACGTACTGGGGTCTGTATTTTGCAAGTGCCAGACGACTATGTCGAAGGGAGAATGATGACACTTACTGTAACTAAGACACAGTGCAAGTCGGTCGGCTCGCCACTGCCGCCGGTGTGGGCCGCCCCGCCCAGGATCTCGGCCAGTCGACTCATGTTGGTCACCCTCAGGATGCTGATGTCATTCTCGCAACAGAACGCCTGGATCAGAGTGAAGTGGATCTTCAGAGCAACATCCTGGTCGTCGACCTCGTCTGTGGCCAGCAGACAAAGCACCACACTGTCCGGGTCTCTACAAGAATAAGCACACAGCACTGAAAAAATCCACACACCTAGGTCAAGCACCTCAAGTCATAACGCCAGGGGACTATCACGGTTGCAAACATATGTTCGCAGATGCAGGTTAAAACTTGGAAGTCTGTCTGGCGAGAAACTACCACCCCATATTCATTCAACAAAAACAGAAATGCATATAACTTCATGACTTACACATTTAGGAGTTTGGCAGCCTCATAAACTCCAACAGTGACGTTCCTCTGTAAGGAGGCAGTGCCGAGGACTTCTTCCAGCGCACTTCCTACCGAGTCCATCCTGATGGTAAAAACAAAACACATATTACTTAACTTACCCTGACTAAAAAAGTGGACGGGAGACTACGATTGACATGGCTGCTGCATGCACAATTTTTTTTTTTTAATGACAGGCACGTTTACGGAGGTCACTGAGGACAGACATTATGAGCTAAAAAAATAATACAGCTTTCTCTTCGTGCACTATGCACATTTACCAATTTAATTTCCACGCTAATCTAACAGTTTCCAAAACTGAGGGAAACCGAAGATATACCGGTGTCCCCCTCGCGTGCAATCTTCTCTCGCTCCCTCACCTCCCCCTCGCGTGCAAGCTTCTCTCGCCTTTTCTTCACACCGACCGGCATTTCCTTCACCGCAGCTTAAAAAGGCCACCTTACACATTGCAATCGGATGGACTAAGTAAACGCACAGCTCATACCATGAGACAGCAGGTGTGCTTTTTCCCCCCGATCATTACCTCTAGTTGTATCACGTCGGATTTCGGTCTCTGACAGAAATTTTGCAAACTCCTCATCCCTACTAGTCAAGCAGCCCCCTCAGAAAGTTATTTGCAAATGGTATCCTTTACCTATCTGTCGCCTCGTCTCCTGTCAAATCCTCCAAAGTCATGTTGCACATAGAATCCAAAGCGACAACCGCAGCGTTCAACTGGACAAGAACTGGTATTCCAATGCCTTCTTTAGGTTACACACAACCCGCAACAACAGTACTCTCACTGCTTTACCCTAGCTCCTTTCTGTTTGATTAGCAATAGGACGTGTCGCTAAAATTATGCTTGCAACGCCCAGCCAACCGTCTCCGTCGTTATTTGCATGCTGCAACGCTATTGGTCCATGCAAATGAATCCTTGGCACTCCAATTGACCTTGCCTGATCAGTTGTGAGGAGGAGTAGCTAGGTCAGGACTTTTTCCCCTTCGAGCTGATTGGTAACCTGGGGTTTCGAAAGGAGGGGTTTTGAAAACCAGCGTGCTGTCAATCATACCTGAGGCGACCGTCCACCTGCATTTTGCTTTCGGCCTAGTGCCGTGCTGGGTTGTCAAGGGGTGGGCCCTCTAATAGGTTAATTAGTGCAAGATACAACGATACTTTCGAAGTTAACACTCTCGAACAGTTCACGCTGTTTTAACATTTCCTCGGTTCTAAATTCTAGCAAGCATTTTACTGTTCTATATATTTTTTAGTAGCGCGTGGATTACTGAATATATTTTTGGTTCAGCATCACCTGTGACAGGTGGGCCTGTAGACATTTGTAATAAACCTAAAAATACGGGTTGCTTGCTTCCAGAGTTTTGCTGACTCTGCGAAATAACGAGATATGCATATGGACCGTTCTCTAGTTAAAATGCAACCTCATGATGAGGTTGTGTTTAACTCAGAATACCATGATGGGCAGTTCATACTAGGTGTGTTATCGTGGACAATCCACACTCCTAGGGTGGGTTGAAGCACGAGGCGAAGCCGAGTGCTTCCACCACCCCAGGAGTGACATTATTACACAATGACACACACCTTGGAGTGCCTGATTGCAATTATACAATGGTTCAATGTTATACAAAATAAAAACATATTTTAAAAACGTTTAAGCAGATTTTTAAGTGTGGCACTATATCTGTTTCTGAAAGGCAAGAGCCTGACATCTGCCAAATCCAAACAGTGATGTTATTGTGTAATAACATCACTGTCTTAGGCACACATTGATCAATCAGAGTCCAGGAAATGTTCTTGCCATTGTATAAGTAAGCATTAATCCACGACAAATGTGGCATCTAATGGGGAGTTAATGCATGGTAGGGGCCATTACAACCAACCATGCATTAACTCCCCATTAGATTCCACCTTTGGAGTGGATTAATGCGCTTGTAACATGGCTTCTACCACACAGTGTGTAGTGTTTCTCTTATTTTGATACTGTCAGTAAGAGAACACAGACACATTGTGTATCGTTAACTTTTCTATGTTGCACTTTGTGAACACTTAAGAGACATATTTCTATCCTGATGTTGTGAAAACTTCAGCAAACATGAGTATTAGGAAACTATCTGTCAACATACTGTATCTTTCACCATATTTCTCACATCTGAGCTGCTTTTCTTTTCATTGGAACACTAGGAGGTCTATTACACCTTGATTTCTCCGTGTCGTTATGTGCCCATCAGTCTGCTTAGCATAACATCTGACCTGCTGTGTGAGTATCTCCCTGTAGCTCCGATCTCGCTACATTTGCGCTTTTCTGTCTGCCGCTTTCTGCCCTTTTCGCTGCTTCCCTCACTGCCATGCACATCTTTGCACTGCCCTACATGCGTTTCCCACACCACCCATTTCAGTTGTGTCTCACCTGCACTATGCACGATGAACCATCTACAGTTCTCTGTTTTTTCCTTCTGGTGCCTCTCAGGCTGTGTTGCGGTCCGGGTATTCCTCCCCATTGCTCCACTCTCCTCATTCGCGTCACTGCTCCCTCCCACTCTACTTTCACACATATTGTGACTCCCTCTTCTGCACTCTCTGTATTTTACCACACGGCTCCTGTCTCCTCCGTGGTTGTCGCAGGTACTTCAATAGCAACACGGCATTATCGTGCCATAATGCCGTGTTGCTCCTGTACCACCCGAAGCCGTTCGTCCTATCTGCTTTCTGGATTCCAGTACTATTATTTTTCCCATGTTACAATAAGTAATAAGCCATGACAGGGTGTGCAGTTTGCTAGCAATAATACCTGACATGGCGGGCGGTATTAGGCTGCTCCAAATGAGGCCCAGCACCAAGGGCTTTAGAGCCCCTGGAAGGTCCACTATAACTTACATGAAGGGTATGAGGGAGCTGAATATCTGTAGAGGCAGCAAGAACTGAAAGGGAAGTACTTTCTCTGTGCTGTTTGTTTTCATTTAGTATTGTAGCATTTACTGAGAGGGCAATATATGCTGTGTGATTTAAAGTGTGCAACTGCAAAATAAATGATTTTGTCTTGGGCTGGGAGGAGGGCTGCAGCTGACTGAGGGAGGGAGAGGTTGGGACTATACAGGAGGGGTGGTCACGTGACTTGGATCTGCCAATAGTGGGGCTGGGATCCACATATTACAAGGGGGACCAAGTGACCCAGAAGCGTGTGCGACCCCAAAGCTTGAGTGCCACGAAGCAGGAGTGTAGCGTCTTGAGTAGTGCCTGCATGGTGTCAGCAGACCATGCTGGGGAGTGGAGAGTAGGACACGGGAGAGGAGTCTCTAAAGGGGAGTACCGATCAGGTATAGCTCAGAAATATTCCATATGGCAGGGAGCCCAAGGAGGATGGGGGGGTCTCAGGGAATGGGCCAGTAAGCAGGCATGGGTAGGGAGGGTGTTTGTGGGCAGTCAAGAGGGACAGGTAGTAAGTTGTAATGGATGCGGGGCAGCCATATTCTTGGGAATTGCATGGAGGGCAGGGGGGTGTATGGTGCGTAGGCAATTGATGCAACTTAGGAGCTTGGTTGGCTGAGAAGGGAGATGGGTAGATGGGCAGGGGTTGGGGGGGAACACCAAGGAAAAGGGGCCATGAGGAGGCAGTCACCAGAGGTTGCAGCAGGCAAAAGAAAGGAAAGACAAGGTGGGGGAATGAGGGGCAGGCAATCAGGAGCAGCTGGGGGCAGGCATCAATGACTGGAGGTGGTCAAGCACCAGGGAAAGATAAGAATTGGAGCAGGACAGGGGTATAAGTCACAGAGAGAGGTGGCTGGAGTAGCTCAGAGAAGGGAGAATGACAGTAGGAACAGATTCTCCGTTTTGGCTAGCCTGAAGGAGCAGGATGGGGTGGGGAGGGAAACTGCAGAGAATGGAAGTGTGGAGGGCACTACGAAGGGTAAGGGATACTACAGTGAGGCGGAAGGCAAAAGAGGTGGCCCAGGCAGCAGCAGATGCAATGCAAGACAGAAGGAAGATGGCGAAGCAGCAGGTACGAGAGGGGGGAGTGAGGGGCTGGTAGAGAACAGATGGGGGTGCAGCAGACAGCCCTGGAAAGGATAGCATGGGGGGACACAGAGAAGAGGAAGAGAACAGGTCAGTGGGGACACTGGGAGCCAGTGGCAAGGGGGTGGGAAGGTGGCACAGAAAGGGGGTAGAGCAGAAGAGGAAGGCACAAGGGTGGAATCAGATAGTCTGGGCACAAGTGGTACAGGGAAAAGGAGGGGCAAAGAAAAGGGGCATACATGGCTCAGGGAGAGCACAGGGAACAGAAGCAGGGGAAGGAGGGATAGATCGAGATGGGGGCAGATGATTAGCAGCCGGCAGGAGGGTGAAAAGGATAAAGGAGGGAAGGTCATTATTCTGGGGGACTCGATACTTAAGGGTGTAAGATGGGGGGAAGGGGTGCCAGGAAAAGCACCATTTGGGTGGAGTGCATGCTAGGCATGACAGTGGGTAGACTGAGATAGCATATTAGCAGATGTGTGAGGAAGGTATGGGGGTAAACCACACATTGTGGTACACCTTGGCACAAATGACCTGAAGGGGAGAAGGATAGAAGAGGTGCAGGACAGTTTTGGGGAACTAGGGAAACTATGCAGTATGATGGGAAGGTTGGTAGCTTTCTCTGAAATACTACCAGTGCCAAGAGCAAGTACAGCCAGGAGGCAGAGAATCACTGAATTCAATAGACGGCTGAAGGAATGGAGTGGGTCCATGGGGTATGGATTGGTGGGGGGGGCAAGAAGTGGGAGAACACAGACCCACTGTGCAGAGGATAGATTGCACCTTAGTAAGGAGGACTCTATTATAATTTAAACTGGGCAAGGGTGGGGCAAAGGGGTGGAAAATTCACCAAGAGAGGGAGTTCTTTGGACCTCCCCCCACAGCAAGGCAGGAGCCAAATTCAAATAGGAGGGGATATGGAGGGGAGGGTAAAGGTGCAGAGCGCAGTAGATCAGAATGGAGTGTGGTATCACTGAATGCTAGGAGCCTGGGGAAGAAGATGGCAGAGTTGTAAGCATTGATGGCGGAAGGGGAGGTGGACATAGCCGCCATCATCGAGACATGAGCAACTCAGTATCAAGACTGGGACCTAGACATCCCAGGTTTCAAGCTGTACTGGAGGGATAGAGAAAAGGGGAAAGATGGTGGGGTGGCCATCTACATTAGGGAAGGGATATGGTGTAATAGGGAGGAGGGTGAGGAAGGCAGGGCAGAGGCCATATTGGTGCAACTATACAACCTGATGGGTAGTAAGGTTAGACGGGGTAGTTTATAGGCCTCTGACACAGAATGAGGCAATTGATAGAGAGCTGTAGGAGCAGCTAAAAAGGCACAGCGGCAAAGGGAGCATTGTGGTGGTGGGGGACTTTAATCTACCAGGGGTGGATTGGAGCATCCTGACTACCTCATGTGCCAGCCTCGTGCCAGGGAGCAGATCCTCCTGGAAGCCTTCCAAGACAGGTTCCTGACATAGAAGGCAGCAGAACCAACTAGGGAGGGGAACATTCTGGAACTGGTGCTGGAGGATGGGGAGCAAGTCAGGGATGTTGGAGTAGAGGAACCCCTGGTGGGAAGCGACCACCACACAGTGTGGTTCTCAATCAGTTTCAGTAAGGAGGTAGTGACTACAAGGTCTAAGGTCCAGAACTTCAAAAGAGCAGACTTTGGCAGGATGGGTAGTATACTGGAAGAGCACATACCTGTAGCTAGCATCCACCCGAACATGGACACCGAACAAAAATGGGCAATCATCAGGAGGGTCCTAGCTGAGGCAGCAGCACATGTGTCAAGAGCCTGAGCAAGAAATCCAGGACCAAGAAATCAAGCTGGATGAACAAGGAGGTAGGGGAGAGGATGAGGGAAAAGAGAGCTGCATTTAGAACCTACAAAAGATATAACAGGGAAGGGGACAGGGAGGAATACATGAGGAAATCCAGGAAAGTGAGTAGAACAGTAAGGGCAGCCAAGGTGTCGAGAGAACTAAAGTTGGCCCAGGGGATCAAAGAAGGTAAAAAGGATTTCTTCGAAGTATATAAGGGAGAAGAGAAAGAGTAAGGATCAGATTATTAGGAGCAAGAATGGCAGAAGGTGGGCAGAAAAGGGGGCAGAGCAGCAGAAGTACTCAACGAGTACTTTTGTTCGGTATTCACCAAGGAGACGGACGGGCCTATACCTAAGGGGAAAGGTGGTGGGTGGAGGGAGGAGGAGATCACAGATTGGGAAATCACAGAGGGAAGGGTGTTGGAGGGCCTTAAGTCCCTGAGGGTTGATAAGGCACATGGGCCGGATGGACTTCATCCTAGAGTACTGAGAGAGTTAGCAGTAGTTCTGGCGGGGCTGTTGGTGAACCTGTTTAACACCTCTCTGGAAATGGGAAGCATATCCAGGGATTGGAGAGTGGCGCATGTGGTGCCCTATCTTAAGAGTGGGCCCAAGGACGAACCAGGGAACTATAGACCAGTCAACCTAGCCTCAATTGTGGGAAAGATAATGGAGACTATCCTTAAGGAAAGGCTGGTAAAATTTCTGGAGGATAATGATCTCCAGGATTGCAGACAGCACGGGTTTGTCTCTGATAAGTCCTATCAGATGGACCTGATGGACTTTTTTGATTGGGCACCATGGGCACTGGACAAGGGTCATGCAGTGGATGTCCTATACGTAAACTTCAGCAAGGCCTTTGATTCAGTGCCACATGGTAGGATGACCAGCAAACTGAGCAACCTGGGAGCAGGGAGGAAACTGGTTAGATGGGTCGGGAGCTGGTTGAAGGATAGACAGCAGAAGGTAGTAGTGGGGGTGAGGTATCTGGTTCAGGCGTGGCCAAGTGGGGTCCTGCAGGGCTTGGTGTTGGGACCAGTGCTATTTAATGTTTTCTTTGCCGACATCGCAGAAGGGATAAAGAGTAAGATTAGTCTCTTCACCGATGACACAAAGATCTGTGCGGAGTGTGGTGCTCTGAAGGAAGATGGAATGAGTGAGTGGAACACCAAGGTCCGAATTATTGTGGATAAGATAAAAGTTACCCAGACAAGGAGAGGCAGGAGTTGTCCAAGAGATGCAATGCCCGCAGGGCATTTATTCATTACCAGTAGGTAGGGAGACACAGTCATAAGAGGGGTAGGCATCACAACAATAGGGCTATAGAATAAAACTACTTTTATCTTGCACTGCTGAAATAATTACCAAAAGTATTTTGAGGTGCACCTCGGCCTATTGCCGCTATACTCTAAAATGTCCAAGTTGTAAACTGTATGTAAGACTGGTACTTAGACAGAAATCAGGTTCTATTCACTACCCATAGTATCAGGTTTTACAATAACCACAGAATCATAACAAAATCCACCTGTCTGAAGTCTTCGTGCGCACCGTCGATCTTCGTTGGTAGCTACAAAAGAAGTAAAACAAAACTGTAGAACACTTAGATACAGTTCTCAGCACGGACCTAGTTAAGGCCAATGGGGTGGTGAGAGGTTTTGTAAACAGACCATAGGTTTCTCGGCAAAACCCACTCTCTCCAAGGCTGCTGGAAAGAAAGAACCAGAGAAGCTGGTTCTTGGAATGAACCCACTTTCAGGCTGTAGGATTCAACACTGGATGCAAAGGATTCCTCGGCCAAAACCCACTTCTAGGGCCACCAGGGATGAATAGAAACCAGGATATGTGTGGTGATGAATCCACTGGAGGACTACCACAACCTGGACAATGTTGCAGCACTCCAAGGGCCAGCAAGACTTTGAAGGATCTGAGGTGAAGATGGATCTCTGATGCAACCAGGAACCAGAAGGATCTGAAGTGAAGATGGTTGATTCTGAAGTATCGTCACCAGGAACTAGAACAAAACAATGAAACAGCAGATGCGTCCCGCACTGGGCTTCGATGGACTCAACTTGCGGCGAATGACCAGGGGGCACAGACCAGGTTCTTCCAGGATGTGCACACTCTTCTTCGGAGGGTAGCCAACTTCGGGACATCCGGATCAGGAACCAAATGAAACTACACTGGCATGGCGGTCATGGTGCACTTCGGCGAATGTAACTTCGAACTGTATGACAGAAGAAACGGCAGGTGCGACTTGTAGGAATGGGGACGAACTCGACTTCAGCGAATGACACAGACGGAGTAGATGATCTGATGGTCGGATACTTTCTGGTGAAGAATGATGATGAAGACGTCTTCCTCCGGGTAGAGACTGATTCATTGATTCTTTTTTTTTTTTTCAGTCTTTGGTAACCGGTTAAGGCCCACTAGCCACAAGTGCCTGTTTTCAGGGGACCTGGGAGCACTGGGTGGTTAAGTGACTTGCTCAGAGTCACACAGTATGCAAGTGAAGGTTGTGAGAATCAAACCAAGGTCTGGACTGCTGGATGTACCAAGCTCGTTCACAGCTCGTTACTCTAACCTCTAGGCTATTCTGCCAGCCCTAACACGTAGACGCATAGAACAGCAGACCACACCATGGAACATCAGTGTGGTGGAAGACTGAGTCTGTTCCCATAAGCTGTCAACAATGTAGCTATTAGATACACCTTCTCGCAATACCAAGAGAACTGTGTGATGACCTGATAATTTGCCAGGAGAACGGGCAAATTATCAATTTTGGGGCAATTATTTAATTGGGACAATTGTTCAGATGCATGGGGCAATTGTGTAGATGCCGGGGCAATTGTTCAGATACACGGGGCAATAGTTCAGATGCCAGGGCAATTGGTCAGATGCAAGGGGCAATTGTTCAGATGCCTGGGGCAATTGTTCAAGTGCCAGGGGCAAATAACCACAATCCTAATGTCACAGTACAGTCTTGGTGCCTTAGCCAATACACAATCTTTCAGATGCTTGAGCAATAAACAGTCGTATAAATAGTACAGTTATTACAGTGACTTTGCAGCATATTGTAAGCTAAGCACCCTTGATAGGACCCTTTTCTTGCTTTAGGGCCTTTCTGGATAGGATGTGGCTACCCCTGAACCTTGGCTATGAATGCTCCAATCACTACACTAGGGTGTACCACTTGCCACTACACCAGTTACCCTGAACACTGGAGGCCTAAATGCCTTACTGCTATGGGGTCTGTATGCCCTACTTACTACTAGGTTGGCTTGCCTTAACTCACTAGGCCGGGGCTGCCCTTAATACCACTGGGCTGGCTTGCCTTAACTCACTAGGCCGGGGCTTCCCTTACTACCACAGGGCTGGCTTGCCCTAACTCACTGGGCAGGGGCTCTCTAGTACCACGAGCCTGGTGCTGTGCTTTACATTGGGCCTGGTAGCCCACTTTATCTTGGGCCTGGTGCCCTCTCCTTTACCTTGGGCCTGGTGCCCTTGTTACTTTGGGCCTGGTGCCCACTACTTTACATTGGGCCTGGCGCCCTTCTTTACTTTGGGCCGGCTGCCCTGCTATCAACTGTGGTCCTGGTGCCCTGCTTTACATTGGGCCTGGATTGCTGTTTTAACTGAGTGGCCTCTTTAAATTCTCTGGCTCAGAAAGAGCCTGCTGTCTCTCCTGTGGCAAATTGCTTCCTAATTCTGCCCCCTACATGAATATTTATAGGTCTTTGCACTGGCCTTGCTGTCCTGGCCCCTCCCCATGGGCGTTGCTAGCCTGCTTCCTAATGAATATTTATTTAGGGTCCTTTCTCTCTGACCTGCGGCGCTCAGCCGCTTCCTTCAAGCGCTTAGTGCGCTAACAAAAAAAAAACAGTCTTTCTTTTAATATTTAGAGTGGACAGCACAAATCAGAGTGCTGCTGCCGACTCACTGCACACCACAGGGAGATGCAGGGAGTGAACGGGAGGCAGGAGGGGGGGCCTTGGATGGCCGACAGGTTGACCAGCAATGCGGCTCTGGGAACAGCCGCCAACAGGGGACCGAAATTAACTTTTAAATTAAATGGGGGCCAAAATAAACGATGGGGCTAAACAGAGCCCAAACTGCAGCAGGAGGCTGGAATCTTCTTTTTTTCTTGGGGCAGACTGCCAGACTCGACCGCACACAACAGGAGGAGCAGCAGGAGTGCTTGATAGGAGTCTTCACTGACTGGGGGAGGGGAATCACCACGGAGTCAACAGGACCGGCTACACAACTCCAGGTAAGTCGCTAGTCTCTGTTGGACTCCTGTGACCCTATCCGCTCCACTGCCAGCCCGAAATAACACTGCCCTCAAATGGCTAAACCCCCTTTTGAAAAAGCACTCAGGATTCTGCTTCTTGAACCCTGAGCTTGCACCACACAAATGCCAGGAGACATGAACATGGCACCACGCGCTGGCCAGGGACAGCGATCCTAGTGAGTGGGTGCCCTCTCTCCTGCTGCCTGCTCTGGGAGGGGGGTGGAATGGAGCAGGTAGGCAGCAGGGAGAGAGAGAAAAAAAGTTTTATTTTTTACTAGCAACTGCCTAGCGCTTGGCTAGGGGTGCTATAAGGGACCTCTGGGGCAATTGGAAACCCCTAAAACTTTTCTGTGATGCCCCAATATTAACCCCTTACTTTGGGGCATTACAGATTTGGGCCAGCCTAAAAATACATGTCCCCATGTATTCCCTT
The DNA here is from genome assembly GCA_016271365.2 of Neoceratodus forsteri. Classification (NCBI taxonomy): domain Eukaryota; kingdom Metazoa; phylum Chordata; order Ceratodontiformes; family Ceratodontidae; genus Neoceratodus; species Neoceratodus forsteri. The sequence goes on along the minus strand of CM028136.1, from coordinate 428,880,930 downwards.
AAACACTTTATAAAACACTTTCTTAACATTTTAATATTTTATTTAACACTCTATGAAACCTTACTTTGATAAAGCATTCTTAAAATATCTATAACTACTGTAAACTTCAAATCTACTAAATTAAAGCGACTGTGTCTGGGGAATTACTCTGAATAGATCTACATATGGCACAATAAGGCGAGTTGAGAGGCTTCCAGTATGTACCTTCTAGGGGGAACACCTGCATTAGATCTTTGGGATCTATGGGGTTGGAAACCTACGGGTTCTGGGACAATGTATTCTGGTTCCAGAAAATCTGGTATTTCAGGATTTATTACTGGTAGAACATTTGGACGGTCAAAGGAATTTACATTGGAAGTGTGAATTCAAGGCTCTTTGCTCCAGCTGGTTGGTGATTCCAGTCCCAACATTCCATCCTTCATGAACTCCTGCCTCTCCTTTGGCATAGAACTGTCCTTATCTTTTGCTAGAACAGCGTCTCTAAAAGTACAGGCTTTCAAGAGATTCCAGTGAACAATCTTGATATTATTCCCCATTCTTTCTGGATCTTATACACTTGTAACTCTGGATAAGTGATTTCAATAATGCGGTAAGGTTCAGGTTCCCATTTTGAAGCTAACTTGCTGCATTTTTGAGTTTTCTTCAGCATTACTCTTTCTCTGATAAGTAAGGGTGTAGCATTATCCTTGGTATCATAGTTTGCTTTTTGTCTTTGACGTACTCGCTCCATATGTTTGCCTACAATTTGTCCAGCTTCTTGCAGACGTTGGTTATGTTCTTGCACCCTATTCGTAACTGACTGTTTGATTTTGGTTTTGTCCAGCAGTACTTTCAATACTAAGTCCATTGGGAGTCTTCCGTGGTATCCGAACATTAAATAATGAGGTGTATAACCAGTAGAACGGTGTATAGTGTTATTATTATACAGATACATAAGTTTGGGAAGTAGAGCTGGCCAGTAGGGATGTTTGTACTCTGGTAAGGCTCACAACATTTCAAGTAGAATCTGTTTTGTTCTTTCACAGAGTCCATTACTTTGGGGATGGTAGGCAGTAGTTTTTAGTTTGTGACTTCCGTAAAGGGTACAGAGTTCATGAAAAAGCTTAGATTCAACAGAGGGTCCTTGGTCTGTAAGGACTTTTGTTGGGTAACCAAAAGGTCACACAAAACATCTTAGAAAGGTTTCAGCTGTAGTTTGAGTGGATAGGTCTTTGACTGCACTGGCGACTACAAATTTTGAGACGTGATCGATCATAGTGAGAACATATATGTAACCACTGGTGCTTGGTTCCAACTTTAGGTGATCTACAGCAACTAGTTCCAATGGTGCATTACTGACTACGGGGTGAAGAGGAACTTTTTGGTTACTCTTTTCTCTGCGTCTCAATGTACAGGCTGGGCATTCTACACGCCACTTTGCTATATCACTACGCATTCCTATCCAGTAAAACCTTTTTCTAATAACAGCCTTTGTCTTTTTGTGTCCAAAATGTCCTGAGTGATCATGGTACACTTCCAATACCACTGATGCACTAGTCTTTGGAACTATTGCCTGGGTCCATTTCATATGCATGATGGGGTCTCTGTTTAACTAGGTAACAGTCTTCTATAGCCAGATGGGTTCTATGCCTCCATAGCTTCATTACTTCTTAATTGATTTTTTTTCATTCTAGCTGGGTCAGACGTTTCTGTGCTGAAACTAGAGCTTTAACTTGTTTGACAGTATGATCCTGGTCCTGCAATTGCACCCATAAACTTTTTTGGTCAGCAATTATATCATCCACTTCAGGTCGACTTTCCATATCTGGCTCTGGAACAACTTGACAGCAAGCTTGTACAATTTCTGCTGGTACTTGGAGAAAAGGCGGCATCTCTGTATTCTCCAACGAGGTGTCATCTGCTTCTGTTTCCTCTTGTCCAGGCATTCAAGACAATGCATCCGCATTTGCAGTCGCTTTACCAGAACAGTATTTCATGGAAAATTTATAATTCGCAAGTCTGGAGGCCCACCTTTGTTCTAGTGCTTCAAGCATTGCAGTATTCAAGTGTGCCAATGGGTTGTTATCTGTGAAGACTGTAAAAGGGGTAGCAGCGAAATATTGATGGAACTTTTCTGTAACACCCATACCACTGTTAGGAACTCAAGTTTGAAAGAGCTGTAGCGGGCATCATTCCACTCTGAGCCTCTTAATCCTTGGCTTGCATAAGCTATAACTCGTTCCACACCATCTTGTTCTTTTGCAAGTACTGCACCCAATCCTTTGTTGCTGGCATCGATATACAAAAGAAAAGGCTTTACATAATCAGGATAAGCTAAACTAGGAGCTTCAGTCAGTATTTTCTTTAACTTATCAAACGCTCTTTGTTGCTCAGCTGCCCATACAACAGGATGGTTCTTTGGGACTCGATCCTCTGTTGATCCTCTCAGAAGTTCATGTAATGGTATAGCAATTTTTGAAAAGTCCTTGATGAATCTTCGGTAATACCCTATGAAACCTAGGAACTTTTGGACATCTCTGACAGTAGCAGGAACAGGCCAGTCTCTTACACCTCTGTCTTTTCTGGATCTGGCGACACTCCCTCTGAGGAAACTATATGTCCCAGATAACTTACTTTGGATTGTAATAGATGGCATTTAGACGTCTTTATTTTAAGACCATATTGAATTAGTCTTTGAAACACCTCCCCCAAGTGCAATAAATGATCCTCATGAGTCTTTGAGTAAACAATGTTGTCCAGATATAGTAATAAGATATCAAAATTTCGACTTCCTAGGCAATGATCGACAAGTCTCTGAAAAGTTCCTGGGGTGTTACAAAGTCCAAAAGGCATCCTTGTGATTTCAAAGAGACCCATGGGGGTGAAGAAGGGTGTTTTGTCCTGCTCTTTAGGTGCCATAGGAACTTGCCCATATCTGCTGGTACGGTCTAAAGTGGAGAACACGGTGGCAGATTGGAGAGCCGTGAGGGAATCTCCTATCTGGGTCAAATGATATGCATCTTTATGGGTGATGACATTTACCTTGCGGTAATCAACACAGAATCACATTTTACCATCCTTTTTCTTAACCAAAACAATCAGAGCTGCCCATGGGCTGTGACTCTCTTTAATCACTTCAGCCTCTTTCATCTCTCTGATAATTTCTTTCACTTGTTGGTATATTGCTGACGGAATTGCTCTAAAATGCTCTCTGATGGGTGGATGTCTATTGGTACAGATGTGGTGCTATACACCGTGAGCTAGGCCAAAGTCCAATGGGTGCTGGCTAAAAGCTTCTTTATGGTGTAAAACCACTTCTAGTACATCAGCTCTCTGTTCTGCAGTGGTCTCGGGATTGCCCAAATTGATCTCTTCAGCCCATTTTGGTATACTGACATTTCTTATTTCTTCTCCAGGCACCTCCTTTGTCTCTTGACCCTGTCTAGTCCTTTCCTCAGCCTCAATAATGTGCTGCAAGCACACGTTGTGGATTTGAGCAACAGGCTAATTAAGGTAAAGTTGCACGTCATGAGTCCCGTAATTTAGCACTCTAACAGGAATCCGACCTCTGGTCACAGTAGCTCTACTCTGAGCCACTATTATGGGTTCTTCTTTTCTAGTAGGATATGGTTCCACCAAAGCATCATAATCTTGACCCCTTGGGCCCACCTTTGTCTTACATCATAGGGTGGTTTCTGTACCCGGCTTTAATGTTACTGGCCTGGTGTCCATCACGCGAACTTTACCAGTCTCACCGTCAGCATTGGCAAATCGTTGGTGGGATTGCAGATGATTAATAGTTTGCTGTAAAGCATGCTTATCCACTTGAGGTACATGCTTGGCTTTCTGTTGAAGGATATGTACCAGCTCATCGAAACAATTCTGCAAGAAATTCATTCCCAAGATTAATGGTGGCAAATGATCGCTTTCCAGATTAACGGTGGCAAATGATCGCTTTCCATGTCGCTAATGATGTTGCCTTGTCTGCTTTGAGTGTTTCTTCCCAACTAAATATCAGCTTCCAGATAGCTCAGATACGGTACTTCATTTCCATTGCTCGCTGTCAGCTTCACCCAAGATCTGGGAGGTGGTTTGAGATCGTTGGGCATCCAATATTTCCAGAAATCTCGCCCCTGCATCGTGGTGACCTGCGATCCAGTATCCAATAAATCCATAAGTTCAATACCGTCCACCTTTACCGGTACCATCGGGCTCTTGCCAATGAAACAAGACTGCTCTAGTGGGGTTGCTGGACCTGGTTGTCTGCTCTTCGAGGGTCGGTCATCATCCCCGAAGAATTTCTGTTTAAAGTCAGGGTGGCTTCCACTGGCTGACTGTATTGTCACCCCACATGGCCACTAACGCCGCACTGATGACAGATGGGCCTTCCCTGGTTATCAAATCGATCCGTGGGGCACCTTCCTTCACCCCTCCTCAGATGATCTGTGCGATCATTCCCTCTTCTTTCCTTTACAGACTGATTAAGGGACATTTCATTTTTCCACCCTTCTTTTAGGCCTTGCATCTCTTTACACATCTCTGCCATCTGGTGGGTCAGGGTGGCAATCTGCTCGGTCAGCTCAGAGTGTTGATTAGCACTGGCCTGCATAGAGCAGATCGGTGCCTGCATCATTGGACCACACATCTGTCTATGCTCTAAATACCGGCTTGGATATGCGACAGGTTCTCTTCCATACTCTGATCTCTGTAGGGGCAGTTCCTCGGGTTGAAGTCCCTTTTTCCAGGCAATTTTTTCCATCCACCTTTCTTTAGGATACCTAGGCCCACAGTTCCCATTGTAGCTGCCATCTGCAAATAGGCCAGAGCCTCGTCTCTGGAGTGTCCAGAACCAAATACCTTTATTGCTTTTTCCTTAAAATCTAGGAAATCAGCCTCAGAGTCCTGCAAATGTAACATGTGGAGCTCTCTCCTCAGGGCTTCGCTATGCACCCCTTCCAACAAACTTCTCCACCGACACTCGGTCCGCATCTCAGACTTCCTCAGCATCTACCTTCTCTATAGCTTGCAATAGCTCTTGCAGGCTCAATGCGAACTCACACAGAGTCTCTTGGGGCTTCTGAGTGCGAGAGAAAAATTTCATCTTTATGTTGGACACGGTTCGGGCATCAAATATTTGCTGCAGCCTCTGTAAAATCTGTTCTGCCATAACTTTTGCTCCACTTGGCCAGGACTGTACTTCTTTGTGAGCAGCTCCTTTTACTTGTCCAATCAGAATTTCAACCTTTTGTTGCCCTGGGACCTGGTACAACCTGAACATAGCCTGCATCTTTGAGTGTAACTCCCCTAAATTGTTGGCTCCACTTCGGTCTCTCTCTCCAGAAAATTGTGGAAGCCATGGTGCTCCAAAGTAATATGGCATCATTAATGGTGATGTCAGAATACTTCCTTGGGGTCCATCTCAGCCTCTTCCAACCGACTCACTATCTCCACCGGACAATCCACTGCTATACCCTGGCTCAATTTGCACTTCTCCCTAGGCAACTCCAACGTTAGACTGCTTGGATAAATGATTATCTAATCCTGCCGACTACGCCACATTTTTTTCTGTGGTGCTGTGAATGAAGATGGGATGAATGAGTGGAACACCAAGGTCCAAATTATTGTGGATAAGATAAAAGTTACCCAGGCAAGGAGAGGCAGGAGTCATTCAAGAGATGCAATGCCCGCAGGGTCTTTATTCAGTACCAGTGGGTAGGGAGACACAGTCACAAGAGGAGTAGGCAACACAACAATAGGGCGATAGAAAGAACAAAATTATTTTTACTTCGCAATACTAAAATAATTACCAAAAGTATTTTGAGGTGCACCTCGGCTTATTGCTACTATACTCTAAAATTTCCAAGCTGTAGACTGTATGTAAGACTGGTACTTAGACGGAAATCTGGTTCTCTTCACTACCCCTAGTATGAGGTTTCACAGTGACCACAGAATCATAACAAAGTCCGCCTGTCTGAAGTCTTCATGCGCACCGTCAGTATCCGTTGGTAGCTAAAAGAGAAGTAAAACTAAACTGTAGAACACTTAGATACAATTCCCAGCATGGACCTAGTTAAGGCCACTGGGGTGGTGAGAGGTTTTGTAAACAGACCATAGGTTTCTCGGCAAAACCCACTCTTTCCAAGGCTGCCAGAAAGAAAGAACCAGAGAAGCTGGTTCCTGGAATGAACCCACTTTCTGACTGTTGGATTCAACACTGGATGCAAAGGATTCCTCGGCCAAAACCCGCTTCTAGGGCCGCCAAGGATGAAAAGAAACCAGGATATGCGTGGTGATGAATCCACTGGAGGACTACCACGACCTGGACAATGCTGCGGCACTCCAAGGGCCAGCAAGACTTTGAAGGATCTGAGGTGAAACTGGATCTCCAATGCAACCAGGAACCAGAAGGATCTGAAGTGAAGATGGTTGATTCTGAAGTAATGTCACCAGGAACTAGAACAAAACAATGAAATGGCAGACACGTCCCGCACTGGGCTTTGATGGACTTGACTTGCGGCAAATGACCAGGGGGCACAGACCAGGTTCTTCCAGGATGTACACACTCTTCGGCGGAGGGCAGCCAACTTTGGGACATCTGGATCAGAAACCAAACGAAACGACACTGGCACGGCAGTCATGGTGCGCTTGAACTTAAGTCAACATAACTTCGAACTGTATGATAGAAGAAACGGTGGGTGCAACTTGTACGAATGGCGATGAACTCAACTTTGGTGAACGACACAGACGGAGTAGATGATCTGATGATCAGCCACTTTCTGGTGAAGAATGATGATGAAGACGTCTTCCTCTGGGTAGAGATTGATTCTGGACACGTAGAACAGCAGACCACACCATGTCAATAATGTAGCTATTAGATATACCTTCTCGCAATACCAAGAGAACTGCGTGATGACCCGATAATTTGCCAGAAGAATGGGCAAATTATCAATTTTGGGGCAATTATTTACTTGGGGCAATTGTTCAGATGCCGGGGCAATTGTTCAGATACACGGGGCTATAGATCAGATTCCAGGGGCAATTGTTCAGATTCCAGGGGCAATTGTTCAGATGCCTGGGGCAATTGTTCAAATGCCAGGGGTAAATAACCACAATCCTAATGTCACAATGTAGTCTTGGTGCCTTAGCCAATACATAATCTTTCTGATGCTTGAGCAATAAACAGTCGTATAAACAGTACAGTTGTTACAGTGACTTTGCAGCATATTGTGAGCTAAGCACCCTTGATGGGGCACTTTTCTTGCTTTAGGGCCTTTCTGGATAGGGTGTGGCTACCCCTGAACCTTGGCTATGAATGCCCCAATCACCACACTAGGGTGTTCCACTTGCCACTATACCAGTTACCCTGAACACTGGAGGCCTAAATGCCTTACTGCTATGGGGCCTGTATGCCATACTTACTACTAGGCTGGCTTGCCTTAACTCACTAGGCTGGGACTGCCCTTACTACCACTGGGCTGGCTTGCCCTAACTCACTGGGCCAGGGTCCTCTAGTACCACGGGCCTGGCGCCCTGCTTTACATTAGGCCTGGTAGCCCAATTTTTCTTGGGCCTGGTGCCCTCTCCTTTACCTTGGGCCTGGTGCCCTCTTTACTTTGGGCCTGGTGCCCACTACTTTACATTGGGTCTGGTGCTCTTCTTTACTTTGGGCCGGCTGCCCTGCCATCAACTGTGGGCCTGGTGCACTGTTTTACATTGGGCCTGGATTGCCCTTTTAACTGAGTGGCCCCTTTAAATTCTCTGGCTCAGAGAGAGCCTGCTGTCACTCCTGTGGCAAATCGCCACCTAATCCCACCCCTCTATATGACTATTTATAGGCTTTTGCACTGGTCTTTCTGTCCTGGACCCACCCCATGGGTGTTGCTAGCCTGCTCCCTAATGAATATTTATTTAGGGTCCTTTCTCCCCGACTCGCAGCACTCAGCCACTTCCTTCAGGTGCCTAGTGTGCTAACAAAAAAAAAAAACAGTCATTCTTTTAGTATTTAGGGCAGACAGCATGAATCAGCGTGCTGCCGCTGACTCACCGCACACCACCTGGAGATGGAGGGAGTGAACGGGAGGTGGAAGATCTTGCTGGCAGAGGGAGGGAGAACTCAGGCAGCAGGGAGGATGTCACGGGGCCTCGGACGGCCGACAGGATGACCGGCAATGCGGCTCTGGGAACAGCCACCGACAGGGGACCAAAATTAACTTTTAAATTAAACAGGGGCCAAAATAAATAAACGACGAGGCAAAACAGAGCTCAAACCGCAACAGGAGGCTGGAATCTTTTTTTTTTCTCATGGCGGACCGCTGGACTCGACCGCACACAACAGGAGGAGCAGCAGGAGTGCTAGACAGGCATATTCACTGACTGGAGGAGGAGAATCACCATGGAGTCAACAGGACCAGCTACACAACTCCAAGTAAGCCGCAAGTCCCTGTTGCACTCCTGTGACCCTCTCCACTCCACAGCCAGCCTGAAACAACACTGCCTTCAAATGGCTAAACTCCCATTTGTGTGCTCTCGGGGTTCTTGCTGAACCCCAAGCTCACTCACACAAACGCCAGGAGACGTGGAACAGGGCACCCCGCACTGGCCAGGGACAGCGGTCCTAGCACATGGGTACCCACTCTCCTGCTGACTACTGTGGGGGGGGGGGTGGAATGGAGCAGTCTAGCAGCAGGGAGAGAGAAAAAAAAAAACATTTTTCTTTTTTTTTTTTTTTACTAGCCCTGCCTAGCACTTGTCTAGGGGCACTATAAGGGACCCCTGGGGCAATTGGAAACCCCTAAAACTTTTCTGTGATGCCCCAATATTAACCCCTTTCTTTGGGGCACTACAGGAGGTTGATGGAGGGGAAGGCGGTACAGTACTCCAGGAGGATTTGACAAAACTGAAGGAATGGTCTAACACATGGCAACTTGAGTTCAATGCCAAGAAGTGCAAAGCCATGCACTTGGGAGCCAGGAACCCCAGAAATAGTTACTGGTTGGGGAGTGCAGTTTTCCAAGTCAAAGGAGGAGAAGGATCTAGGTGTCTTAGTGACAGGGGAAATGAACCACTCAGTCCAGTGCAGGTAGGTAGCGGCAAAGACCAACAGGTTGCTGGGGTGCATCACAAGGGGAATTACCTCTAGGAGAGGGGAAGTTATCCTGCCCCTGTATAGGTCCCTGGTGAGGCTGCACTTGGAGTACTGTGAGCAGTACTGGCACCCGTACTGGAAAAAGGACATCAAGCTATTGAAGGGGGTACAATGTCTGGCAACGGAAATTATCCTGGGATTGGAAAATAAACCTTATGAGGAGAGACAGAGAGAGCTCGATATATATTGCCTGGAGGACAGAAGGGAGAGAGGGGATATGATTGAGACCTTCAAGTACCTGAAGGGTATGAACAGAGTAAGCACCGGAAGTATTTTCAAATTAAAAGGTGGAAGGGGGCACAGTCTGAAGTTGGAAGGAGGCAAATTGAGGAGGGAAATGAGGAGGCACTATTTCACCTAAAGGGTGGTGGCAGAGTGGAACACGCTGCCAGAGGAGGTGATATAACTGTGGATGGTGGGCAGCTTCAGAAGGGGGTGGGACAGGTTCAAAGGGAGGGTTCAGACCTCGGGGGGTGCAGGGGGTGGGAGTGAAGGATACATGGGCAAAATCATTGAGGGGGGAGGCAAGGGGGGGGCAGCTGCAGTCTGAGAGACTAAAGTGCTGCACACTCGAGCAGACTAGATAGACCGGTAGGCCTGTATCAGCTGGCAATTTTGTATGTTCATATGTATTATTGCGCTTAGAAAATGAAATTTGGACTGTATTTTAGGGGAAACATTTGAAAATTTAAAACATTTCAATACTTAATTTAAATTAATAAAAACAACTTGCTTTGACAGTAGAGGGTGCTGTGCCAGTGTGTTTACTGTTCTTTGCTGTTTAACTCCCCCTCCGAGTTTGTCCCTCTTCTGCTTCCTAATTTTGTTCCCCTCCTGCTTCCTTCCTGTTGCTCGTCGTTGCCATTAGAGTGAGTGAATTACTGCATTTCCTGCTTTTTTCGTGTTGATCATCATTGAAGCAGTGAACTACCGCGTTTATGAGAGGAGTGGTAGTTTCTTGCTTGCGGCTCCTGCCAATGGAGTCATGCTGCTGGCTTGCAGCTGTACAAGTAGCAGGCAGGCGGCAGAAGGATCATGCTCAGAGCCGAGTAGGGTTGAGTGCTGACAGGTAAGCACACTGTGTGTTAGCGCTCCTCAATATTTTTTTTCCTACATATATTCTGTAGGCTTTTTACCCCGTTTTACTCCCACCTCGTCTCTCTCGCACGCAGTTACGTGGAGGCACGCCGCACGCCTGCATTGAGAGACGCCTCCCTTTGTGCCACTCCCTCCGCCTTGCATCGACACTGCACCTCCACCTATGAGGCTGCTCAATCCTGCTCCTCCCTCCCTCCCTTTCCCCTCTGTGCTGGCTCCCCAACAACCCGAGGTCATTCCTGAACCCGGGTCGCTGGTGTAGCGTGAGGTAAGGTGTCCAGCGCCTCAGCCCTCTGTGCTACTGGGCCAGCACTCTTCACTATTTAAATGATTTTTGATGTGGCTGACTGGCAAGGAGGCATGCAGGTCACTTGCAAGGGGTGGGATGAATTACTCGCTCCTGTTGCTTATTGAGAAGAAGAAAAAATTGCGGCTACTAAATTTTAAAATCTAGACTGCGCAATGATACTAGTTTGGTATTGAGGTGGGGCAGACTGGCATTTTTTATTACCCATCTCTATCAGCACATAAATGTATGCCTTGGCAAGGGGTTCAGTCAGTCGGAGCCCTGGAACACTCTTTGCCATTTTCTGAAGGATTTTAATGCACATCCCAGTGGTTGTAGTAAGGCACGAGGCCAAAGACTGAGTGTCCTTATGCCCCTGTAAAGTGCATTAAATTCCCTATGATGCACACCCTGGAGGGACTTGTTGCACTTTTAAAATGACTCTAAGTAAGTTTTTTGGGGAGGAGAAGGCGATTCTGTACCTGACCATGTGTTTATAGAGATTTAATGCATGGTCAGGTGACCTCTCAGCCAGTGAAATTTCTAGATTTATTCTTGATGCTTTTTTTAAGTTAAAATACACAACTCTTTACTTTACACACTCCTTAGTTGGCATATAAATAAATCTTAGAAATGCAACTTGGCTCCTCACATTCCGAAACTGGGTTAATACCTTCTCGTGTTTCAAATTCATACCCTCTCAAAACAACATTTATGTTATGCATTTAATGCATCTGTCTTGATAGCATTTCTATGAGAGGGAGCCACTCCATGCGATAGCATGGCTTACATAACCTTCCAGTGCAGCATGCAAAGATAGTTTAGAAGTTAAAATTACTCCACCGAACAGTTCACACCGTTTTAAAGAACAACTGTTACGATCCAGACAGGCAACCCATACCGCGAAGCTGCCTGCTCTGGAAGCTATTTTATCTGTATTTCTGTTTTTTTCTGCATTAAAAAAGGTTATATCCTCTGTAAAGCCTAGCTTGTAACTTCCTGGTAAGAGCCGAGGGGCTGCCAAGTGCTACAGCCCAGCCCCTAAAAACTACACTTTGATGATGCGAGGTAGGGAACGGGGCTGCAGGTGCTCTATTGATAATGTAATAGGATCAGGAAGGGGGCGCCACCTAGATGTACTTAGATTATCTTTGCTGGCAGGTATACATATATGGGGCTGTAATGTATGTTATATTTTAATCCCATACATGTATACCTGCCAGCAAAGATAATCTTATTGATTTATTTATTTAGTTTTTGTTGACCGGGTAAATGCACTAGATAAATGCTACCTATTTTCAGGCACGATCTGGGGGATGGGGTTACAGATGAATGCCAACTGACTTTGAACTAGGTTAAGCTGTTAGTGGTATTTTAGTGAATGTTAAGTACATTTAGGTGGCACTCCCTCCCGATCCCATTACAGTATCCATAGAGCACCTGCAGCCCCATTGCCTACCTCGCGTCATCAACGTGCAATTTATAGGAGCGGGGCTGCAGCACTTGGCAGCTGCTTGGCTCATACCAAAAAGTTACAAGCCGGCTTTACAGAGGATATAATTTTTTTTAAAGGCAGAAAAAAATTGAAATATGGATGAACAGTTTTTGCCATTGAACTTCATTTGCCAACCCTTGGACTGCCTCTCTTTTCAGTTCCCTCCTACCCTTATCACTATCCATCCTCCCACATTATCTTTGTGTCATCTGTAAATAGATTCATTTTGCCCAGGATCTCTTCTCAGTTGTTACAAATGAAAATACAGAAATGTACCATGCCAAGGACCAACCCCCATAGGACCCTGCTAGTAAACCCCATGACCTCGGAATATGCACTGTTTAGTACTGTACCAACCTTTAGGTTCTGCCGTCCCCCAGTCGATTCTCCATCCACCTGCTAACTTTCTCCTCCACACCAAAGTTCTCCCAATTTCTTTACCAGTCTCTTGTGGGGTAGAGTCAAAGGCCTTCTAAAGTTCAGGTAAAGGACATTTAGTGCTTGGCCCTTACCCAACTCTTGTGACATGGCATTAAAGAAATCCATGTGGTTAGTCTGAAAAGACAACCCCTTCACAAAACCATGCTGCCTGCTGTCCTGGAGTTCATGGGACTCTAATTGACCAGCTGCTCCTTGATTTATGGCCTCATGAAGCTTTCTGAGAATCGAAGTCAGACTAACTGGCTTATAATTTCCTGGGTCCTCCCCATTGTGTAGGGTGACAGTGTATGCTAGCCTCCAGTTTTGGGGGACTATGCCTGTCTCAACAGAGAAACTGAAAAGGTATGCTGGGCTGCTGTCAGAGGCTGCCCCATCTCCCGGAGTATCCATGGGTGCAAGCCATCTGGTCCCGGGAACTTACCCACCTTCAGCTCCTTTAACACCGTTTCCTATGTGATACACCCATTTCAATATTTGCTCCTGGATCTACATGCATGCTGCCCTCTGGCAGTGCCCCCCTTCCTTGACTGGAAGGACCAAGCAGAAGTATTCATTCAGAATATCAACTTTCTGCCTGTCCCCCTCCACCCATGAATTGTCTTTTCTTAGTCATTCTCTCCCACCTTTGTTCCTTTTCTTTTTCCTGATATATGAAAGAAGGCCTCGTGCTTTTCCCTCATCCCTACTGAAATCTTTAGCTCTACCTCTGCCTTGGCCTTCTCACTACATTACTATCTTCCATTGCCTTGACAAGGTTGAGCTCCCTGCTTACCTCCATCTGTACAGCTTTCTACACTTTAAAGGAGGCCCCTTGTTCCTCACTGCAACCCCAGCTTTCCTGAAAAACTACATAGACTTCTTACACCTCTTCCCATTACACACTTATCTGAGGCAGTTTTTCATTACTTTATCCCTTCTTTGATATGCTACCACTAGCTCTGCCTAATCTAGCTATCTGTACACCACAAGCCTTTTGCTTAGCTCTTCCTCCATCCTCCCGAAGTCAGCTTTCCTAATGTCCAGGTTAACTGTGCTGAACTACAGTGTTGTTGTCACTAGACCTAGCAGCTTTTCCACTGTTAACCCCCCCCCCACCTGTGTTGTCTTGGTTGGTCAGAACTAGGTCATGAATGGTGTGGCCCTAGCCTGATCCCCCACTAGTTGAGTTAAGAAGCAAGCCTGGAAGGTATCTACCAATGCCTTATTTCTGGTGCCCAGTACCACTGGGATGCTACATTCAGCATCTGGTTTGTTGAAGTCTCCTAACGGAACTATTTCCACACCAGCTACTGCCTTCCTTATCTCTTCATCTAGGGGTCCTGTCCACCTCTTCTGTCTGATTAGGGTGCCTGTAGATCATGCTGAAATGGACTACCATCTCCATCCAAGTAGTCTGCACCCATAGTGATTCTACTTTGCCCTTACCCCTTTTCTTCTTATATTCCCATCACTCTGATGCCTTCCTGAACATACAGTGTAACAGCCCTCTCCATCCTCCCCATTTACCTTGTTCCTCTTAAATAACGTAGTCTGGAACAGTGAGGTCCCAGTCATTGTTGGGTGATGCCCACATTTCCATCATTGTCATTACATCAGTATTGCTACCTGCTGACATTGCCTGAAGCATTCTCATTTTATTTTCAAGGCTTCTGGCATCTAAGCAGACCAACCTTCATGAACCGTGCCTGCCATCCTTCCTTTGTCTATTGACCAGTCCCACTTTTCTAGTTCCCTGTGATAAACACTTTAACTGAACTTTCACCCCTATCAGTTTTTGTACTCGCTTTTGGAAGTAAGACCCTATTCTTTACCTCTTCTGTGATACCCACAGCTCCCTGAATGCCTTTTCTACATGAAGGAGTGTTTTCTAGGTCTTTGTTAATTGGGTCCATCCAGTAGATGGCCCTTGCCTCAGCCCCCCCCCACACACACACTAGTTCAATTGTCCCAAGATTAAGGCCTGAAACCTGTGTCAAAGTACCATAACTTCCTCCTCAAGGGATGAAGGCCATCGGATTTCAATAGACCTTTGTTCCACCAAAAGAAACCCCAGCCCCACAGGAAATAAAAGCCCTCTTCGCTGCACCACCCTTGTTATGAATCAATGAATTGAAAATTGTTCTGCCTCCTTGCCTCCCTTCCTGTGTACTATGAGAATCTTTGAGAAGGTCACAGTACTAGCCAACCCCTTGAACCTGACCCCTAGTTGCCTGAAATTGACCTTTTCTAACCTGGGGACACTGAGGTAGAGGAGAGTCAGTGAATACCCCATGTCTCCATTCTTAACTTGTTCTGTAGCGGCTGTGTTACAGTCCGCACTACAACCAGTTCAGAGTGTAATTCCTCGAGCCTCTGGCATACTGGGCAACCCCATACCTCCACAGTGTACTCCAGAGGAGTTAGGCTCTGCAGGTTCTGCAGCTAACTATCTCCTCCTCCCAATGGCTCCTCTTCTGCCTGTTCCCCATGTCAACTCTTGGTCTCCTGTATGAGTCCTTAACAGTCCTTCAGATTGAACTAGTTGCTGCTGTACCCTAGATAGGGTTATGCTAGGACATCCTGAATACCATCCATGACCCTGTGTACAAACGCTTACCCCACCCAAATAAGTTTTAGCTGGGCCTTCTACATTTGACAAGTCGTACTGAAGCAGACAAAAGCAGGGTTTTTGAGTTGCAGTCAAGCCAGGAAGGTGGTTGCATTTTTGGCTGATTAGAGGAAAACTAAAGTCAAACTCTACAAAAAATATGTTGTGTAGAGTGTTTTGGTTTATAGATGTACTCCTAGTACATCCTTTCCTTTGTTACTGAAAGAGGTTTTTTCTACATTTGCTTGCTGGTTTTATGGCCTCTGGGGATCTCCATGTTCGCATTTTTTATGACTCTTCTTGTTCGTACAATGCCTTCTGTCCCATGTGACGGTGTTGCATCCAGGACCATTAATTCATCAAGAACTGTATTTTTTTTTTGGTCCGGTTTAGAGTAGTAGAGCTGCGATGTTAAATAACTCTCCTTGTCCACAGAGCAGGGCTTAAAATGGACTGGGTCTCGCAGAGTCTCAGACCCGGCAAAAAAGTTTGAGGGATTTGAGGGGAGTCTCGCAGGGTCTCTAAGCAGAGCCCTTACTCCATTTTTTCCCCTTTACCATCACTTCAAGAGGGCAGCATGGGTTCCTTTGTTTGTCAATTTCCTATAGTATCTTCATGTTTTGTACTTGTGTTTTGACTTATTGTTGAAAGATGGGATAATAATGAAAAAGCAAATTCCACACATATTTTCATAATTATGACCCATAGAGACCTGGCAGTTTTTTTCTGCACACTTTATGCACTACCAGGGAGCTCTATTAAAGGCTACATTTACAGATGGCAAATGCCTGAGGCATAATTGAGTGGGTTACTCTGTAAGGAAACAGCTAGCATCTAAATGAATTATACAATGTGTGACCTTGCAGGGTATTAAATAAGCTGAAAAAATTGATTAGCAGTTTTTCTTACATGAAAGTGCTAATCAGCTGTGAAAAGGTATAGCACTTAGCACATAATGATTAGCACAAGTTAAAATATATACATTGTTTTTATTCATTTTGTCTATTCTGCCATGGACATTCAAAAAATGGTTAGCAGTCTACTGCTATGCATTTCTGGAAATGGTTAGAGTTGTCTCCTGTTTTGCATGGCATTTTGCTATGCTATACCAGCTATTTAATACCCTGCCTTGGGTGATTTGTGTTTTTTAATTTTTTTTGTAGTTTGATAAACCAAAAAGCTTTAAAAACAAAGTATTGACTTCTGGCTAGACTGAGCCACATTCACAGAAAACAGAAAATTTGGATTAGATAGAGTTACTTTGTTGAAGCCAGAATATCAGGCTCCTAACAGCAGATTGCTGCTGCAGCAGCTGTTATCATCTGAATCTGTGATCCCGGATGCATCACTGTCACATGGGACAGGAGGCATTGTAGGACCAAGAAGAGCCATAAAAATGTTAACATAGTGATCTCAGGGACCATAAAATGAGCAAGCAAATTTAGAAAAAAGTATTTTCAGCAAAATAAGGGAAGGACTTACTAGGAGTGCACCTACACATTGAAATGCTCTGACTTTAGTTCCCCTGTAAGATGACACAAGCAATGTGCTAGCAGCAACATTTATTTTATAGTTTTGTAAGTGTACACCACACAAATAAACTCCTTTTTCCAATTTGCGAATACCCCCATCTTGTGTGTAACTGTCTTTAAACATAGCAGTACTAGACCACTGCATATGTTTTACCTTATCTATATTGTAACTGATCTTATTCTTGTTTTATGGAACAAAGAAACATAGACCTTGACTGCAGAAGAAGACTACTGAGCTCACCTAGTCTGCCCATATGTTCCTTACCTAGTCTGTCTCCACAGACCCCATCTGGTTTCCGTCAATCTTCCTACCTCCCTTCATCCTTTCTAACATACCCCTGTGTCTGTCCTATGCATGCTTGAAGACCCCCACTGTTTTAGCCCCAACCGCTTCTGTCAGCAATGTATTCCAGGCATTGACCACCCTTTCAGTGAAGAAATATCTTCTCACATCACTCTTGATTTTCACCTCCCGATATCTTTGTTGCATGTCTCCTGGTTCTGGTGCTTGTTCTCATTTGAAAGAGACTTCCTCCTGTACCTTATGCTCCTCTGAGGTATTTATAAGTCTCTTTCACCCAGGGATACTGGTTTACAGTGAATGAAAAAGAGCAAAATCATTTTTGATGAATGGGAAAATGGTATTATTACCGATGTCTAAGAAGCCGAAATCTGCTTTTATTGGCATTATGTTATGTGAGCTTTAACAATTTTTTTCTCAGCTAGCATGTATTTTAGCAGTTTTGCTGTCTAGTACTTGTAGTTATTAAATATAATGAACTCCATGATCAGCTCAACCAGTATCTTACTTTGGTGTTATGCCTTGTATGTATACACAGTCCTGCAACTGTTATCAATGCCTGTTTGCCCCAGTGACCTGTGTCTGCAGATTTTGGAGGCCAGTGTGTGTGTGTGTGTGTGTGTGTGTGTGTGTGTGAGTGACTGACCTCATGTTTGGGATCTCAAGCTGACCAGCCGTCATGCATGACAGCAGCAACACTGTGGCCCTCATAATCTCTTAAGGATGACAAGAGCAGCAGCACTATGTCTCCTATCCCTCAGAGGTGACAGCAGCAGCACTATGCCTCCCATCCTTGAAGGGTAACAGTGACATCAGCAGGAACAGCACTATGGTTCACATTCCTCAGGGGTGATAGTAGCAGCTCTATGGCCCCCGTCCCTCAAGGGTGACAGCATCAGTAGCACTATGGTTCCCATTCCTCAGGTGTGACAACAGCAGCAGCAGGAGCACTATGGCCCTCATCCCTCAGGGGTGAGTGCAGCAGCACTAAGACCTCACTGCAGCCCCCATCCCTTGGGTGTGATGGCAGTAGCAACAGTGCAGTCCACATCCCTTAGGGGTGATGGCAGCAGTGTAAGCACTACAATCCCCTTCCAACACCCACACTTCACATTCCCAAGTTATATATTTCTGGGTCTCTTAACTTAGAACTCAGACGTGACTTAAGTTGAACTACCAGATGCCAGGGTGGACTCCCTTGGTTCGGTCCTGTCTAACATTTAACTGCCTGAATTGGTTTCTTTGAAATGAAGTGCCTCCACCTAAAAAATCCACAAGTGAGTAGTGGAGGATATTCTAATGGAAAATAATGTATCTCCCAAACATATGGGTACTTTTTTTTAACTTGGTCTCCATGAAAAGGGTGTCTCTCAGTTTTCATGTCTGAGCTTAGATATGAATTGAGCACCACTCTGCCTACTGCCATCGTACAGTACCTGGGGCCTTACCTATGTGTGTCCCTGAGTGTGCTTTCTGACTTGGGTGCACTTGCAGCACTCCAGTCAACCCTGCTGACATCATACAGTGGCAGGTAGAGTGACAACAACTGTTGGGCGATATAGCAAATTCAAGAGCACACAGATGCTAAGGCCCCTTGACTCATTTAGAGAAACACAACAGGCAACATCCCCCTCTGCCCACTGGCATTGTACAGTATCTGGCACCTTACCTGCTGTGGGTCTCTGAGTGTGCAGTCTGATTGGGTGCTGTTGCAGCACTCCCCCCTGTGCTGGCCTCATGCAGTGGCAGGTAGGGCAGCAACAGCACCCAGGACATACAGCAAATTCAGGGACATGCAGAAGCTACGCTCCCCCAGCACACACACTCAGAGGCACACAACTAACAACAGCAGCATGGAGAACTGTCAGGGCTTACACCATCAGCAGCCTAGCTCACCCATCCATCTTAAAAAAAACTCCCAAAATTAAACATATGTAACCCCCCTGCAAATGGGGGTTCCCAAAAGACTTCCAGGAGCTTGCTTGAATGCTCCAAGCCTGAATGGTGTTTGGCATTTAAGCCATTTATCAGTGAGTGTTTTTAGAGCCTCTGGTACTGTCTCTTTAAGAGCTGTCTGCTTCAGGAGACATAATTAGTTTGTATGGGGGGACTGTGTGCTTCTCTGAGTACCACTGAGCTGCTGCCAATTCACTTCATTTTGCAGTCACTAGGAGTGCAAAGGGAACCTATTTGAAAGATGTAACTGTTTGCCAGAAATTATTTAGAGTAATAATGAAATTACAGTTTGTCTAACCTGCTCTTTGCAGTCAGAACTGTGTCTGCTAGTTCCATTCTAGTTTTGAACTGCTGAACTGGACCAATCAGTGTGGGTAAGCTAGCTCTAAAATGATGCCTTGGACTAATCAGAACTTGGACTCATAATCTGAGCCAGCCACAAGAGGATTGTATGGGCAGTGACTCTGGGAGATGTAGTTTAGACTTCAGTGCCTTTTGGACCAACAGCAGCAGTCTATTGTGAGTGACAGCCAATCCAGTCAAGAACTGGGAGGAACTCAAAGGAAGTGCCCGGTTTCGCTAGTTGGAGTTCAGTTGAGCTTTGGCAGTGAAGAAGGAAGGAGCCCTGTGCTTTTCAGTGTGCAGTTTTAGTCAAAACGTGTGTAAGGCCCAGAGTTCGGTCTGCAGCTTGTGTAACAGCTTGTTAGGACTGAATCATTCCTGTGAAAAGAATCAAAGGATCTCGAAGAGTAGAAACCAGGCTCACCCTGTAGAAGACTGGAAGAATTGCTGAAAATTGCACTCGGTCTGTCAGGAACTGAATCTGCTGTGTGTTCTCCGGTATTGTGCAGTAATTGGGCATCGGATACAGATGCAGCCTGCCTGGTATAGTACTTTCTTTTTATATGGATGTGTGAAGAGGTTTGTACCCTTCAAGTGAGCCCTGCTGACATTGAAGGACCCTATCTTATTTGGAGGTCGTGAGTACTAATTCAGGGTTGCTCCTGTTGAATTGCCACATTAAATCCAAATGGAATTACTGTACTGCTGACTGTTTAATTCTCCTTTTCTATGTGTGAAAGGGCCCCTACCAGCTGCCATGGTTTGGACTCATCCACTAGGGCTTGGGTACCCAGGGACAGTAACTGGATAGGGATAGGCTCTGCACAGAGCCATAGGTAGATTATTAGAGTGATAAGCTAATTAACCTGATTTCCCTGTCCTTGTTATATCCCCCTAAATAAATCAGAGCTGCTTGTTTCAGCAAAGTTATACTGCCTGAGGTATTTGTCTATGTTAAAGTACTGTACTGTGATTGTTGCACTGTATCTCATTTTCACAGGAGGTCCCAGTGCCGGAACCAGACCTGGGGGGTAAGTGTATACTGTGAAGGTAATTTGATATATTGTGTGGCCACTAGTGGGAAGAAAGGGGTGGCGTGGTGTCCCAGAGGGCTGTGACCAAGTTAGTTTAACTATTGCAAACCCTGACCTCTGGGTGGAGGCACCAGCCATTGGATCCAGGCCCCTCAACCTGTTAGTGGCAAATCAGGCAGGGGTAGTAGCCCCTGGGATAGCGCCATCTAGGGGTTACACATAAAATATTGGCACAGCTTGGTGGTACACAACACTGCCAAGTGGAAAATCTGGGTTTGTGAGCTGAGCCAATCCAGACTCTCCTGCCTTGGCCTGGTGGGGTTTAAAGTCTGAATCAGAGACACTGCATACTGACCTGGGGGAGGCATACCTAAGGGGAAAGTGGGGGCTGTCTTGATGATGTGGGTGGCCACACAGTGTTGTAACACCCCCTCCAGGTTGGTTGATCTTGCATAATAAAAAGAAAAACACATCAGCAGGCATCCCATGAGCCTCCTAGCTCAGCAAGACTATCAATTCAACTTCCAAGAGACTAACTCCCCTACCCTCCACCTGATTCTCCAAGTTTGTTGATACTAAGCTTTTTTTCAAAGGATATATCTGCATGCAGTTCAGTGATCGGGAGCAACCAGACACTCCCTCTGCTTGCAATATTTAAAGGAAAGTGGTCAACAATACAGGCTCCCGCCCCCGCAAGGCTTACCCTCCGGCTTAGCTTTCTAAGTATGTTGCAGCATTTTTCTTGAGTCTGCAACATACTTTATTTTAATAAAGAAAATTCCGCGACCTGGAAGTATGGCGGACGGTGGGGGGGGGGCTCCATTATCTGTAAAGGTGCGGTGCCGCACCGTTCGCTTCAATACATTATGTATTCAGCTTTTCTGCAAAGTCTCCTATAAAGATATGAATGAGGACTGGCCCCAGTATTGAACCTAGTGGCAAACTGCTAGACACATATCCCTCTTTCGAATGAGTGCTGTTTACTACCACCCTCTGCCTCTTGACCATTAACCAGTTTCTAACCCAGTTTACCACTATGGATCCTACTCCCAGGCTGGTCAACTTCCTAATCAGCTTTGTATGTGGCACTGTGTCAAAGGCCTAGCTGAAGTTCAAATAGGCCACATCCATTGCCGTACCCTGATTGATTTCTTTGGTCACCCAGTCAAGGAAAGCTATTAGATTTCTTTGACATGATCCCCCACCTCGGCAAATCCATGTTGCCTGTGGTCTTGTGGCCCATTTTATTCAAGCTATTCTGCCATCCTTGCTTTCAGTAGTGTTTCCATCAATTTCTTAACCACTGAAATGAGGCTGACTGGCCTATAGTTTCCAGCTTCCTCCATACTGCCACTTTTATGTAGATGAACACCAGTCCTCTGGTACCATTCCTGTTTTCAGAGAGAGATACTAAACAAGGCTGTCAGTGGGGCAGTGATAATCTCCATAAGTTCTTTTAGTATTCTGGGGTGAATCCCATCCGGTCCCATAGCCTTGTCCACCTTAAGGTTTGCAAGTCCTTTCAGCACACTCTCCTCTGAAAATGAACCTGTGACCACCACCCCCCCCCCACTGTGTCATTGTTTTTCCCCTGGAGGCTTGTCCACTCCACTCTCCAGTGTGATGACTGAGCAGAAGTACTGTACCTGTTTTAAATGTCCACTTTTTCCTGGTCTCCTTGTGCATAGTCTTCCCTTCCGCCATTCTAATCCTTACTATCCCTCCCCTTGTTTTCTTCTCGCATAATTATGTCCCTGAAAAAAGTCTCATCCCCTGTTACAACCCCCTGTGCCATCCTTTCCTCTGTCTTTGCCTTTGCACCCCTCACCACCATGCCTGCTTCCTTCTCTTTTTCTAGGTATACCTCCCTGCCCTCCTTCCTCTGTGTTTCCTTATGTTTTTTGAACACAACCCTTTTTTAACCACTTTTGTCACTTCCTTTGAGAATCATAATGGTCTTCTTTTCCATCTGCTTTTGCTTATATTCTTCTAACATAGATAGGTTGTTTTAGTTATCCCCCCCTATTTTTACCCACTGTACCTCTACCCCTCCCTGGCAGTTCTCCTCACTTAGGTAGCTCTCGAGACAGTCACACATTTCTTTAAATGTCCCTCTTAAAATCCCGAACTTTCATCCTGGTGTGATTTGACTGTGATCCTGTCCTTGTTTTGAACCACACTGTTTGGTGATCACTGGTACCAGTGGGACTGACAACTGTTACTTCAATGCTGTCCCTGTTTATAAACACCAGATCAAGCACCACCCCATCCCTGTTGGGTTCCCTGACTAACTGTCTGAGAAAAGCCTTTTGCAGGAAGTTAAGGATGGCCCTGCTCTTTGCCAGAGCTACAGCTGGGAGACTCCACTCCATATCTGGTACATTAAAATTGCCAACTAGTAGCACCTCACCCTTATTTGCCATTCTGATTATGACTTCCCCAAGTGCCTCATCAGTCTCTTCACCTTGTACTGGTGCCTTATCTGTCTCTTTCCCTTGTACTGAGGGTCCTACACTATTCCAGCACAGAGTCTGTCACCTGATTGACCATAGTAATTCTAGCCCCTAATTCTCCTCTTGGTGCTCCTGTACCTCTGTGGCATTGATACCCTCCATTACTTATAAGAAAACCCTTCCCCCTTTCCTCTGCTCTCTACCTTTCCTGGGCATATCCTGAGTGTATCCTGGTGTATTCATTTCCCATTTATGGTGCTCAGTGCACCATGACTGTGCTATAGCAACTAAATATAAGTTAGCCTCCACCATGACGACTTCCAGGTCTAAAACTGTATTTCCAAGGCTCCTTGCATTAGTGCACTTCACTTTCTAAATCCCTGACTACTATACTGCCTTCTTTCTCCCACTGCTGCCTGATCTTACTTCGAGTAAGAGCTCCTGCAGCAGGCTACACCATAAGGACTATGTCGCCAGGCACTAGGACTCCATGGATAACTTCTAGCCAGCAGTACCCAGCTGGGGCCTGCCCCTTACAGTGGTCCACCCACCGACGTCACTAGCTGTATAAAGAGGGCAGTCTCCAGCCCCACCACAGTTCTTTTCCCGCGGCCTGCCGTTCCATCGGACGCCTCGTTGCATCTGTCGACTGCCATTTTACTTCAGTCATAAGTACAAGTTTTTTCCTTTTATTTTCTAAGTGTAGTATTGAGTGAACATTAGTTTATGTTGTCTCTGTCTTCCTCAGCATCATGACAGAAATCTAAGTGTCTGTGCGGGCGGCAGATTCCTGCCAAAGCTGTTCATTCGCAGGGCCTCTTTTGTCTGAACCTTACCCACGATGTCAAAGCCTGCCCAGACTGTGGCAAGTTCAACCAACGGACCCGGACTCGCCATCACAAGACTCTCCAGGCCTACATTATGGACCAACAGCTTGCCACTCTTCAATGCCCATCAAAGGCCAGCTCCTCAGCCTCCCGATTGCCAACTTCCCAAAAGAAGAAACACTCAGGAGGGAAGCACCATCAGTGGGACAAGATGCACAGTAGGTTAGAGTCCAGATTTAAATCTTCTCATAAGGAGAAGCCTTCCAGTTTGTGCTCTGGAGAGAGAGAGAGAGAGTGGACTCAGCCCCTCCATCAGGCCTGACGCTGACAAAGGCTCCAACGCTTGCCATTTCAACAGGCAGCAGCTCTTCAGGGCAAGGAACCTTGGGTCCATCCCTCAGCCTTAGGCCCTTTCACCAACCCTCGGGGCCTAAGAAGGGAACTGCAACTGACAAGGTTGGGTCATCGTAGTCCTCATCCTCTAGCCAGTCATCGGCATCAGATGACAGACATGGATGCTGAGAACATTCCTGCTCTAGGGAACACTCCCCAAGGGACTAGTCATCAGCAACTAAGGGAAAGACCCTGACATATGTCCTGGACGAATGGTCTTCTGACAAATTGAAGGACCAAAGGCAGATGTCTCAAAGTAAGACGTCAGGCACCCAGACATCTGCTACGACCACTAAGAGTCGGATGCCTCTGGAGCGGCTACATTAGAAGCCGATGTCAGTTGAGGCCACCTTTCAATAAACCGCCAGATAAAAACCCCTCGGCACCCGATGACCTGACGTCAGGGGACGCAATGACAGACGATCAGATGACAGACCATGCTACTCCACTGAATTCTCAAGTACCCAATGAAGAGACTCCAGGACTGAGCAATCCTATCATCACTCCCATGGAATCCAGCAACATGCCACCCCAGGTGCTGATGGTTCCCCTGGCAGATGTGGGACAACTCTTTACCTCCTGGTGGAACACTGTAAAAGGAGATCTGTTAAAGAAAGATGACCTCCCTCCACCACTGCCTCCACAACTCCCTACACCAGTTCCAGATAAAGTACCAGTCCCAGACTCCACACACGCCCAGGGGCCTGACTCCAAAACGATCATAGTCCATGCATACCAGGCGTAAGGGCAGACATCATCACTCCTCCTCCAGGTCTTCCTCAGATGACAGGAGCAGATGTCAGCGTGGGCATTAACACTTACGGTAAGCATCTTCCAACTCTTCCAGAAGCAGAACTCACTCCCAGGTTCCTCTTCCAGAGGTTATTCTCCTGAGCCGGAGGGCCCCCTTAATTCACCCAGGTCCCCCTCCAGATGACCCAATGTTTATGAATGTGATGCATCACATACAATTCCTAAATCAATGGGACACTGAGGAATTGGACTCAGAGAGAAAAAGGCTTCATACCTTTATGAGAATGAGTTACCTGAGACCTTTGGTCATCCCTCCTCTGGTCCCTCCTTTTCAGGACTTAACCAGGTTGGCTTGGGACCACCCTTCCTCTTTTTCAGCCATTCCTAAGAAGGCAGATATGCTATATAAAGCTCCTAATGCAGAGCCATTCTTTGGAGAAAATCCAAGAGCAGACTCTATAGTCCTGACTGCAGCTCACGGCAGGACAAAGCAACCGAAATATATGAACTCCCAACCTCCTGACAAAGAGTCTAAGAAATTAGACCAGTTCGGTAGGAGGGTCTATGGTTCTTCCACTTGCTCCCATTAGGTCCCTAAATTTTTTAGCCCATATGGTGCAATATCAAAAGTCCCTATGGAAGAAAGCCATCGAGTTGACCCAAAAGCAGCTTGATAATCCTGCATATACTGAACTTTTGGACGTACTCCAGTCTGGCCTGGATATAGGAAAACATGTACTTAGGGCATCCTATGACTTGGCAGACACAGCAGCCAGAACAGCGGCCACTGTGGTGTGTCTCTGTCACCACTCCTGGCTGAGAGTTTCTGGGTTTCGGCAAGATCTCCAGGATTCAGTCCTCAATGCCCCATTCCATGGGTCTTTCCTTTTTGGACAGGAGGTACAAAGGATAATATCAGAGCTACAAGTCTCAGGTAAAGCAGTCCAGTCAGTTCACCATATGTACCGGGCAGACCCTCAGCAACCTAGGCACAAGCCATTTTGGCATCAAGGTGCCAACCAGCAGGAAAATCAACAGCCCAGAGGTCCTTTCAAATGTAAGGCACCTTCTTAACAAGCAGGGAATAGTGGACCCAGGAATGCAAAATCTTCTCTGCCCACCCCTGGTGCACATGCATGACTTCTTGCCAGCCCCCTCCCCGGTGGAGTCGAGGGGGGAGGCAGTAGGTTGTCGGTTCTCCCTCCACCTAGACGGGTGGACCAAAATAACGACAGATACATGGGTGATGGACATCATCAGAAAGGGCTATATGCTGGAGTTTACAGAATTTCCTCTGGACAAACCCCCAGCCCCCCTCTCGATACCCTCCCACCCACATATCCCTCATCAGACAAGACATACAGACCTTACTCTCAAAAAGAGCAATAGGGCCTGTTCCACACTCCCAATGGGGGACTGGGTATTACTTCCATTTCTTCTGGGTTCCCAAGAAGACAGGGGACTTAAGACCCATTTTCGACCTGAGTTTCCTAAACCAGTACATTGAATACGAAAGGTTCAGAATGGTAACATTACCAGGGCTGATACCCATGATGCACCAAGGGGATTGCGATGCTCTTTGGACATGCAAGATGCATACTTGCACATACCGGTGTTTCTAGCTCGCAAGAGGTATCTTTGGTTCGCCTTTCAAGGGAACCGCTACCCTTTCCGGGCTTTGCCTTTCGGTCTCTTATCGGCCCCTAGGGTGTTCGACAAATGCTTAGCAGTAGTGGCAGCTGCTTTTCTCAGACAGGATAATTTTCTCTAGCCTTACCTGGATGACTGGCTCCTAACTTCTCCCACCATGTCGCAGTTAGTCCACACCATCTCGGACACTTTTCAGATGTTCCAAGAGCTGGGGATAACAATGAATCTCCCAAAGTCCTGTCTCTGGCCTTGCTAGCATCTACAGTACATACGGGTGATCCTGGATACTCAACAGGGAAGAGCTTTCCTCCCACCCAGCAGGACCACTCGACTGAGAGACCAGGCCTCCAGAGTAGCTGCAGCCAACACAATCACAGCTAGAACCATGTTACAGCTCCTCGGACATATGGTGGCGGCCATACCCACAGTACTGTTAGCATGCTTACATATGAGAGTTCCTCAATGGAACTTAAGGGTGCAATGGGACCAGATGTTCGACAATCTCGAACACCCAATAAGGGTATCAAGAGCTGTCCAACAAATGCTGTCATGGTGGCTGACTTCACCCAAACTGGATTCGGGAGCTCCATTCCAGACAGACTCACCAAGCCAGATCCTGACAACATATGCATCGGGTCTAGGATGGGGCGCTCACTTTCAGAATCACTGTACTCAGGGCACATGGTCAGACATGGAAGTGTCCCTGCATATCAACATCTTAGAGATGAGGGTGATTCTGTATGCCATGCAGGCTTTTCAGACTCACCTTTCCCAGGGTCCCCTGCTTATTTACACTGACAACATGTTGGTTTTCTTTTATATCAACAAGCAGGGAGGGACGCACTCCTAACCTCTGTGCAGAGAAGCCATGAGAGTGTGGTTCTGGGCCCTAGAATATGGGCTCATGCTGACAGTGGTTCATGTTCCAGGGGTCCAAAATGTCCTGGCAGATGAGCTCGGTCACTCATAATCTAGAAACCATGAGTGGGAGTTACTTCAAGAAGTACTGGATGACCTTTTCGAAAGATGGGAATGTCCAGAGCTGGACCTCTTTACGTCCCCGTGCAATGCAAAACTGCCCAATTTTTGCTTGCTAGATCTAGGGCATGGTGTTTTCTGGTGAGACGCATCATCCCTTTGCTGGACAGTGACATTCCTGTATGCCTTCCTTCCCTTTCCACTTATACAGAGGGTGTTACTCAAACTACAGACAGATCGTGCCACAATGATCCTGGTAGCCCCTCTCTGGTCACATCAGGTATGGTTCTCTGTTTTGCAACAATTAGCAGTGGAACCTCTTTTTCAGCTACCAGTTTTACCCAGCTTGCTATCCCAAGACATGGGAACATTAGTCCACCCGGACCTCTGGTCCTTACACCTCCATGCATGGCTCCTACAGACATAGCCATTTCCAGGCATGGGGTTTCGCAAAGGGTGGCAGAAGTCCTGGTGGAAGCAAGGAAACCTTCTACAAGGGCAACATATACCATGAAATTTAAATGTTTCTGTATATGGGCAGCTGCACGTTCCCTGGACCAGTGTCTTGCTCGGTGAAATCAGTCCTGGAATATCTCCTATCACTTTCAGATGCAGGGCTGAGATACTCTTGCATAAAGGTGCATCTCTGTGCCATTTCAGCTTATCATGCACCTGTGGAGGGTAAGAATATTGCACAACTGAACCTTACCTGTACATTCCTTACGGACGTGCTTCATGTGAAACCTCCCATTAGGGATCCTGTTCCCCCGTGGGAATTACTTTTTGTTCTAGAGAAATTGACATTACCTCCCTTCAAACCGGCCATGGATTGTGACCTACGTTTTCTCTCCTGGAAAATGTAATTTTTAGTTGCCATCAATTCAGCTCGAAGGGTTTTGGAGCTGCAGGCATTGATGTGTAAAGAACCTTATTTAATTTTTCACAGAGACAGGGTGTCTCTGTGCACTAATCCTAAGTTTCTTCCAAAGGTGGTGTCTGAGTTAACCTTGAATCAAGACATCTCCCTTTCGGTTTACTATCCTGAGTATTCGAATAAAGGGAAGGCCCTTCTTCACACTCTAGATGTACATAGAATCCTCCGGTATTATTTGAGCTGTACAAAACTGACCTGACAATCGGATCAGTTGTTTGTGTACGGCAAACCATTTCAAAATGGTTAACCAATTGCATTACATTAATTTACAAGATGTACGAAAAACCCTTACCAGGACCGGTTAAGGGACTTTCCATGAGGGGGATGGCTGCAACATTTGCGGCCATGAAAAATGTTTCTATGGCAGACATATGTGCTGCTGCAGCATGGAATTCTGTGCATACTTTTGTTAAGCACTACACCCTGGATATTGCTTCCAGAAAGAGAGCAGGATTCGACCTTGCTGTGCTCCAAGGCCTAATCGAATGACAAAAATTCAATATTTCAGAGATTTATTTCCCTGCCTCCTTTTTTCTTCCATTTGGTGGCACTGATTGGGACTCAGTCCTTATTGTGTAGCTTGCTGCAGGTGCTCTTACCTGAAGTAAGATAGTACAGTTGTGTAAGAACTTACCATAACAGTAGATCTTCGAGAAGAGCTCCTGCAGCAGGCACTGTTTTCCTTCCCTCCATCCCCCTATTATGTTTCTCCCTTTGGGATTTGCTTTGGCACCTGCCTTAGAGCTCTCCTGCTAAGTAACCTTCGGGTCTCCGGCGGGTGAACTGAGGTAGTGCTGGGGACCGCCACCCCCTTTATACAGCTAGTGATGTCAGTGGGCAGACCGACATAAGGGGTGGGCCTCAGCTGGGTACTGCTGGCTAGAACTTTTCCATGGAGTCCTAGTGCCTGGCAGCATAGACCTTTTGGTGTAGCCTGCTGCAGGAGCT
Organism: Neoceratodus forsteri; assembly: GCA_016271365.2. Classification (NCBI taxonomy): domain Eukaryota; kingdom Metazoa; phylum Chordata; order Ceratodontiformes; family Ceratodontidae; genus Neoceratodus; species Neoceratodus forsteri. The sequence goes on along the minus strand of CM028136.1, from coordinate 428,851,798 downwards.
CTTCTCGAAGATCTGCTGTTATGGTAAGTTCCTACGTAACTGTGCTTTTTGTTTACTGCCTTACCCATTAACTTGCCCTTTCTCGTATTTCTGTCACTATCTCTGGACGCCATTAATCCTATATCTTCCTCTACCTTTACATCCCTATTTTCTTCTTTCATACAGTATCTCCTGTTCCTTCCCTTCTGCACATCTGATCTAGGGTTGTTTTCTTTATTATAGTCTTTTCTTCCCTACATAATGTTTTCCTCTCCAACCCTTCACCATCTGGGTTATGACTTCTTTTGTACTGTCCCAGGCCATACCTGTAAATAGGCATTCAGTTGTCTCATGTACTCACCTGGTTGAAAAACAACAGATGAATAAATCTCAAATGCAGTCAGCATGAAGAGTTTTGTACCTCACTTGACTACACTTTAGAAGAGAATACGTTTCTATATAGCTTATCTCATAAGCTCATTTTATGCACAACATTTTTTAAAGCTCTTTACAAAGTGGTGGAGTTGTATCTTATTAGTGCAGTGACACTGTGCAGTCAAATATGACAGCTAGTATGTGCACAGCAATACCGCACATGCAGCCGTGTCTTTCACTAGAACCTGTTTTATTAAGCATGGGAATGTTGGCTTTTTGAATAATACTATGGGATATTTAATGTCCACCTGCATAGTCATTTGAAACAATCAAAAGGGACCCCAGCTTAACAGCTCATCAGAAGAACTGGACCTCCAACAGAGCAGTACCCCACTGGGTATGAGCCCAAGTTTGGGGGGATATAGTAAGCAGTAAACCATAACTGGGTGTGCAGTGAGATATATCTCACAACATGCCTCAGGTGATAGTGAGGCATGGGGGCAGCTAACTGTCTTCAGTCACCTAAGAAGTGTGGTTAGATCTCACTGCACTTGCTGGAGTCGGCTACTGAGCTCATAAAATGGCTTGTTTAGGCAAAAAGATGTCTAAATGAGACATTTCATCAGTTTAAAAAGCAACTGCTTCTCATCTGAGTGACAGCCAGCTGTGAAATAAGACAATGATTTCCACACTGTTGAATGATGTTGTTCTGCCAGTCATGTTCTTCCTTTTTAACTGCTGTTTTGTAATAACCCACAATAATTCATCAGAAAAGGAAGAGCAGCTACCAATTGAACCACACAGACATCTCTCTAAAATCTTATCTGCAGTGCCATTCAGTAACTCACCTGTCATAAACATGTGGCGTTAGCACCCTCTCTTTCAAAAAAGAGCTGCTTTTTAAACTAGAAAGTAACATAAAAGTTCATTGTCAAAGTCTGCAGCTCTGTCAATTCTAAAACTAACTAGATGTAATTCTTCTGTTTAACAACTGGTGAATTCCTAAACACCATCTTTCTTTAATTTCTTAATAAATACACAAAGCATTGCTTCAGGTAGACCCCCGGGTCATACCTGAAAATAGGCAGGATTTGTCTAGTGCACTTACCCGGTCAACAGAAACTAAATAAATAAATAACATTTTTTAACTGAACCAGATAAGGACTTATTTTCACCAAGCCTGCTCACCCTATCACCGGGTGTTCTCAGTAGGAAATAGACAAGTGTTGCATTCTCCTTGCAGCATGAGGTAAGACACCAGAGACAGCTTCTCTTGCAGCAAATGGCATTTCTGTGTTAGCCTTTAAAACCGGTTGTTACATAGTTTATTTTTGCAATTTATTTTCCAAGGATAACCCTACAGAAATACAATCTCTTGTGTTTGCTGAGCTCTTGCTCAGATTTTTTCTTTTTGTTATTATTGAGAGGACTGAAGTACAGAGAGGTTGAGGGATTTGCTAAAGGTCACACAGTGAGCTGGGGGCAATGATGGGATTCAAACCTGGATATCCTGTTTCTCAGCATATACTGTAACCACATTGCCTCCCAGTTTGGCAAGAAACCCACAGGAACTCATTTGTCTGACAGTTCCTTCCAGTTCTGCTGATGCCTTTCTCCACTGTAAACTACAGAACGGCTCTCCATCCTAAAGAGGAAAGTTCCCCACCAACGCAACTAGAGATGCCAGTTTCACCTCCTACAGATTTCCAATGTACAGTAAGTGCTGTATGAAGCACATCTGGAAACACAAAAATGAAAACACATTTTTGTAGCAGATTTAAGTCATGTAACGTTGTACTTTGTCTACTGGACATCCTTTGTGTACAACAAAAATGTGTAGCTCAGTTCAGTTTATTCTTGTAAGGCATTTGACTTTCAACATTGCCAAGCAGACAGACATAATAAACTTTAAATCCATATGACAAAAGTCTTAAGTATATATCAGTCAAAATATATTCAATAGGTGAACATTGGAACATATACTACAGAAATGAAAATTAAACAAGAAAATATATAATTTTATAACATAATTCAGTAAGCAATAACACAGGATGTGGTATACGGTTATTGGGTAATTACCACCCCCACCTCTATGGGTTGGAGGCACGAGATATTAGCCCTTCAACCACGTGGTGGGGAGTGTGGTAATTATCTAATAACTGCAAGCCCTGACGTGTGTTATTGGGTTTACAAAATGGCACTAAAATAAAAAACAAACAAACACAAGACTTAATAAATCTTTAAAATAAGAATAAATAAATCTTCATTGGTATATCAGTTGTCACACCAAGCAGCTAGGTACTGTATGTCCCACCAAAGAGGTGAAATTGGCTGGCAGGTAATTCACTCATGTTGTTGAACGTTTTTTGTTTTTCCTCACTGTCACAGTTACTGAGAATTCTGAAGTAGTGTAGTTCCAAGACTTGCAAGGCACTTTCCAGACCGGTGTGGTTATTGGTCAATTGCCGCACAGGTCTGGACAGTTACTGACCAAGCAGATCACTGTATTTTCTTGCCCATTTTACAAATGAAATTAAAAGGCCCAGAAGATTTATAGTACTATACTATGAGTCACTGAGATAAAAGTCCTCTAAGGAGTGTGAAGGTCAAATGTGTGTGTGTTCTGGCAAAGCCTTGTGATCCTGACTTGCAAAATGATCTGCATACACATGATGCCTTGCACTAGGATTGAGGCCTTTGAGTATGTTGCTGGTTTGGAGAGATATTCAAAAACTAATTATACAATGGCAAGACAGAATGCTGGGCTCTGATTGGTCAGTCTGGGACTGGACCTGTGATGTTATCCCAGTATAACATCATGGATCTAGTCCCAGCACACAAACGATTGCACCTACTGTTAACCTAAATCACTCCACACAGCCCGCTTTAGTGACCCTGCTCAGCACCTGCTACACTGATCATGTCTTGCCTTCATGGCAGTCCTCCTTTCTTGTCCCACTAATGCTAAAGTGATTGATAATGGTGTTTTTAAATGCAGAGTTAGCAGCACAGAGAAAAAAAAATTGAATTCTCATAGCATCTTTTTTTCCCATGAACCAAGCAGCTTCAGTGAACCGTGATGGCAGTAACTGTTGGTTGTGGGGTTCACTGATGCCACTTGGTTCATGGGGAAAAAAGATGGCCTGAAAATTCAGTTTCTGTCTTTCAGGTAGCAGACATCCTCCATTCCTGACCTTGCCCTAACTAAAGTAATCAGCTTTATATACTGTCCCCTTGCAAGGTACTGGCCATTTACTCTACCCATTTCCCAACACCAGACATCCTGCTCCTCTCCTCAGTTGTTCCCATCCATTGTGGTTTTGTGTTGTACAACTCATCGAGTCACAGGGCCAGTTGAATTAAACTCCATGCAGACAATGAACTCTGAGAGGGAAGGTAACTATCAGTCACAACTGAAACACACCAAACAAAAGTTGAGGCGGAGGAGGGAGGGAGACCAGCAACACAAAAAGAGAAGTGTTTGGGGGGGGGGGGGCATCCATTTGCAGACACAGAGCCTCTCATTTGCCACCAGCACCACCTGCTTGCCAAAATAGAAAAAACATTTTCATTACTGTACCTCCACATTGCTAATTTAAGTGAAAATCTGTTAAAAATGCTTTTTTTAAAATATATATATATATGTATTTTTTAAACATAAATGAGTAATTGTATAACAGCAATAATGCACTCCATGGTATGTGTTGTACTGGGATAACATCACTTCTGGGGCACTGAACTCACTTGGCCCCAACTACCCCAGGCGTGACGTTATCCCAGCATGACAGACACCCTGTCGTGCATTATTGCTTAAATAGTACGAAAATATGAACATACAGAGATATTGCTCGTATATGTTTACAGTGCACATTGGAAAATCTAGATGCTGCTTTCATGGCATTTTTGCAAAGTTTTTTCCAGACACAAGGGGCAAATTGACATCAACTAGCTCTGATGTTTAATTAGGGGACACATCTGTAATGCCCCAAAGTTGGGGGCACTACAGAAAAAGGGGGGGCTATGTTAGTAAAATGTGCCCTGGGGTGCCCTGTTGTTAGTATGAGCTCAGGGGACAGTAATATGGGCCCCTGTGAGTGCTTTCCCCCAGAGAATCATTAGGCAGGGCACACCAAACAAATAAAAGAAAACATTTTTCCCTCTGCTGCCTGCTCTGCTCCATTCCAACCCCTTGAGCAGGCAGCGCAAGAGTGGGTACCCATGTGCTGGGACTGCTGTCCTTGTCCAGTGTGTGGTGCCCATTTCAAAATTTGGGCCGTTCGCTGGGGCACGGACTCAGGTTTTGAGAATTAGAATCCCAAGTGGTGAAACGGACGTTTTCAAGTAGTTTGGGCTGGCTGTGGAGGAGAGTGGACTGAGAGAGTGCAACGTGGACCCTGGGCTTACCTGGTCTGTGTGAAGCCAGTCCCGTCGACTCTTCCTGGTGCCATCCTCCATCCAGTGAAGACTGCAGCTCCCGTGGTATCTGCTCCATTTGTGGTCAGACGTCCAGGAGTTTCCCAACAGTAGAGCCAGTCCTTTGCAGCAGTGTGGGCTCCATTAGTCCCTTCATTTAAAAAAAAAAAAAGCAAATCAGCGATCTGATCCCTCATAGGTGGAATTGCCAGAGCTGCATCGTGTCACCGAGAGAAGCTGTCAGCTCTTCTGAGGCCCCCTGCTGCCCATCGCTCACCTGATTCCCCTTTTCCTCAGTTCCTCCCACTGCCAGAGACCTTCTGCCTCCCAGAAACAGCTGCTACACCCTGGGCCAGGGTGGTGAGTCGAGCGGCAGCACAGGAGAAGAGTGCTGTCTGCCCTAATCTTAAATGGAAGTGTTGCTTGTTTTTTTATTTATTTATTGCACTGCAAGGGTGCCTGAGGGAACAGCTGGGGGGGGGGCCTGGGGCCGAGAATCAGATTTTGGGCAAACAACGCCCACAGGGAAGGCCCAGCCTATAAGCCATAAAGGAAGGTATTAAATACTTTACAAGGGGCAGTGCAGAGGCGGGGTGACCTCAAATGATTGGCAGCAAGGCCGTGGTTAGGTTAAATACTTAAAGGGGCATCACAGGCCCACAAAGGGGTTTGAAGGGCAGCTTAGGCCACAGCTAAAGGAGCAGCATAGGCCCAAGGAACACAAGAGGCCCAGAATAGAAGGCCTAGTACTTATAGGGGCATCGCAGGCCCACAAAGGGGTTTGAAGGGCGGCTTAGGCCACAGCTAAAGGGGCAGCATGGGCCCGGGTATTAAAAAGGGCCCAGAAGAGAAGGCCCACAGTTAAAAGGCAACATTAGGTCTGGTATAAAGGGCAAGGCAGTCCTAGTGAAAAGAGGACAATTACCCTGAAGGTTGCCAGGGGTAGCCAGATCCTAGTGAAGGAGGATCCAGCAGTGTGAAGGGTCCAACCTAGAGGTGCTTAGCGCACAACTGCTATTGAATGACTGTCAGTTGATGCATTGTATATTGCCTAATATTTGAAATGTTGTGTGAATTGCAAAGTACCAAGACTGTATTGTGCTAGGATTGTGGTTATTTGCCTCTGCTATGAACAGTTGCTCCAGATATCTGCAATTTGCCCCTGCTCCAGGCAAATTGCCCCTGCAATGAACAATTGCCCTTAATTTCTGCAGTTTGCCCCTGCTCCAGGCAAATTACCCCTGCAACGAACAATTGTCCTGGCAACTATTGGATTCCAGTGTTTAGTGCAAAGTAGAAGTACCAGTGTTTACTACAAAGTGTGTGGACTCAATCTTCTGCTGCAGCTGATTCTTCACTGAAGCAGTCTTCAGCCAGCGAAGAGCTTCACGCATCTTCTTTCCCTGTCGTCCGCCATAAGTCAAAATTGACGTTCCTTGGTGTGAGTCACAGACATTGGTTCCTGGTTCTTCTTGTGGTTCAGTCAGCTTGGAAGTGAAACACCTTGGAAGAAGCCTCGACCGTCACTCCCAGTTGTTCACCGAAAGTCGAATCCATTGTGGTCAAAGTGTATTCGCATCCGTCGGTTTATTGTTTTCTGGTTTTGAACTCCTGGAATCCAGATCTTCACCTCACAGCCTATTCTTCTTGCTTGTTCTGTCCTGCATGCACTGTGTGGTCTTCTGGGATCCATCTCGATTCTGGTGATCCTTCAGGTGGATCCTCACCAAAGAAGCTTCAGCAGTTTGTGTTCTTCATCCTTGGTAATCTTTGCAAGTGGATTCTTTGCCAAGTCTTGTGTTCTTCATCTCTGGCAGCCCTGGTCAAGGGTTGGTGCCAGGAAACATCAGCAGTTCATGTTCTTCATCCTTGGCAGCCCTGGTCGAGGGTTTGTGCCGGGGAAACAGAAGCAGAATCTTCACTCTTGGCAATCCTTTCAAGTGGATTCTTCACCAAGTCTTGTGTTCTTCATCCTTGTCCGCCCTAGTTGGGGGTTTGTGCCAGGGAAGAGCTCAGCAAAGTTCAGTTCTTTTGTGTCACAATATTCTGGCAACCCTGGAGAGTGGGTTGGCTGAAGAACCAGGGTCTGTTTTAAAATCTATCCGCTTCCCTTCCAACCTTTCCAAGGTTTCCACTGGTGTAGCTTGGCACCAAGCAAGAGTCCCATTTTCCCCATTGCTTCACCACTCTTCAGCTGTGTGCACGAAGGCAGCAAGAAAATTTGGACTTCCTTTGATCCTGTAGACTTTTGAGAGGTTTATGCCACCTAATCTTCCAGGATTATTCCTGGTGTTCATTGTGCATTACAAAATTGTCTCATCTCTTGATAAAGTTGTGAATGCTTGTGTTTGTTCTTAGACCTCTTAGAGGGAGCATATTATAGAGTATTATAAGTAGTGGTCTTAAGCCAAGGTGCACCTTTTAGAGCTAGTAGAGAGTATCACGTACTAGTTCTCATGTGGTTTGGTTCCACTCTTCCCCTTGTGACAGTGTCTACCTTTCTCTGTGACATGAATAAAGCCTGTCAGGCATCAAACTTATAGATTGTCTTCTGCCTCTTCTTACTGGGTGCTTCCATCCACCCAACCCCATTCAAATCACAGCATTGTCTTACCAGTTTACCTGCTTGAGGCGATGCTGGGTGTGCAGCTGGGACAGGCAATCATCGTGGTCAGCACCCAGTTGATAAGATCACCGCACATCCCCTATGAGAATATGTCCTCAGTTTAGAGCTAACAAGTTCAACTTTGTATGTAAAGACTACCATGCTATTAAGGAATAAGGCATGACCAGGGGTTAAAGTAACAATCTGTTAATCACCCCCTAGGGGAATAATGAGGCATGAGGCATATATGAGAGAAAGGGGTGTGGGAGGGCTCTTTATGTCAATGAAAATATCAAAGCTACAGAAATTCAGAATATACATAAGGAGCCAGAAGAACTGTGGGTCACCCTGGAAACAAGAAATGGGACAGCCATACTAACTAGGGTTGTGTACAGGCCTCCAGACCGGGGGAGGACATAGACATATTACTGTTAGAAGATATACAAAACATGACAGCTAAAGAGGAGGTTCTGATAATGGGTGACTTCAACATGCCAGATACAGATTGATCAATACCAGTAGGGACATCTGCCAGAACTAGACACATGGTGGATTCCCTGCAGGGGAAGGGCCTTAAACAACTGGTACAGCAACCTACAAGAGACAGGGCTATCCTAGATCTAGTACTGACTAACAGGGAAAGGATCACAGATCTCCAGGTAGAAGGTCACCTGGGGGCCAGTGACCATCACATGGTATAGTTTGATTTGGCTACTAGAACAAAATTATCCCATTCCAAGGCAAAAATATGTGACTTCAGAGGAGATAACTTTGATAAGATGGCCAACAGAGTTAAGCTAGCCCTGGCAAAAAGAAATGCAGGTGGTGGGGTACAGGCAAAGTGGGTAAGCATTAAAGATGCAGTACTTGAAGCAACATCCCATTGTGTTAGTGAGAAAAGGAAGTGCAAAAGAAGAAGGAAACCACTTTGGTTCTCAAAAACAGTAGCAGAAAAGGTCAGAGCCAAAAGGCTGGCCTTCAGGAAATATAAGGGAACGCAGCAGGATGAAGACAGGGAGGCATACCAAACTTCCCTAAGGGAAGCAGGGAAGGCAGTAAGGCAGGCAAAGGCCCAAACTGAGGAAACACTAGCACGAACAGTAAAAGAAGGTGATAAGACTTTCTATAGATACATTAGTGAATGGAGAAAGTCCAGAGGGGGTATTGTTAAGATCAAAGAGGATAAGGGGGAGTGTGAGGAGGAGGACCATGTAAAAGCATCTATCCTAAACAGACACTTCTGCTCAGTATTTACCAAAGCTAAGGTAGGGCAGGGCCCACAGCTCTGCACCATAGACACGGGGGAAGGAGGTGTGCACTAGTCCCTTCACAAAAGAAAGGGTCCTACAAGAGCTTGATAAGCTCAGGGTGGACAAGGCAATGGGACCTGATGGCATACATCCCGGGGTACTAAAGGAGCTAAGGTTGGAACTAGCAGAGCCATTATCAGAACTGTTTAGTGAGTCTCTGAGCACAGGAGAGGTCCCAGAAGACTGGAGAGGGGCACATGTGATCCCGCTCCACAAGAGTGGTAGCAGGGAGGAAGCAGGGAACTACAGATCAGTCAGTCTTACCTCAGTAGTGGGCAAGATTATGGAGACACTCCTTAAGGAAAGGATAGTGCAACACCTGGAATCCATAAGAGCACAGGATCCAAGACAGCATGGGTTTACATAAGGAAGGTCCTGTCAAACTAATCTCATAGATTTCTTTGACTGGGTAACCAGAGTGGTGAATCAATGGGGAGCAGTTGATGCCGCCTACCTTGACTTCAGCAAAGCTTTCGATACCGTTCCACATAGAATATTGATTAATAAGCTGGGTAGGCTCGAGCTGGGTCAGATGTTGGTCAACTGGGTGGCAAACTGGTTGACAGGCAGAAAACAGAGAGTGGTGGTAAACGGTATACAGTCAGAAGAGATGCAAGTCACAAGTGGGGTACCTCAGGGATCAGTCCTGGGGCCAGTCCTCTTCAATATCTTCATCAGTGATGTTGCAGATAGGCTGGAGGGTAAGCTTTGTCTGTTTACAGATGACACCAAGATCTGCAACAGAGTAGATGATCCAGATGGGGTGGGCAGAATGAGAAGAGATCTGGATAAACTAGCAAAATGGTCAGAAGAGTGGCAACTGGGGTTTAATGCACATAAGTGTAAGATCATGCACATAGGGAAGAGAAACCTTGAAGCCACCTATAGGCTGGGAGGGGGATTTGCTGGCAGTCACAAGGGAAGAAAGAGACTTGGGGGTCATCATCACCGATGACCTGAAATCATCCAAGCAGACCACTAAAGCAGTAGATAAGGCTAGAGGGATGTTGGGGTGTATTAGTAGGGGTATCACAAGTTGGAAGAGGGAGGTAATAGTCCCTTTTTACAAGACACTGGTCAGGCCCCGTCTGGAATACTGCATGCAGTACTGGAGGCCACACCTTTACAGGGACATTAACCAACTTGAGGCAGTCTGGAGAAGGGCAACCAAAATGGTGCAGGGACTGCATCAGAAAACATATGAGGACAGATTAACTAAACTCAATATGTATACCCTAGAGCAAAGGAGGGAGAGAGGTGATATGATTGAAACATTCAAACACCTTAAGGGCATTAACAAGGTGAAAGAGTCTAACATGTTTCAATATAAGAAAAATAGCAGGACAAGAGGACACAGCATGAGATTAGAGGGTGTCCGATTAAGGGGTAATGTGAGGAAGTTCTTTTTTTCACAGAAAGGGTGGTGGATGCATGGAATGGCCTACCTCAGGAAATGGTGGATATGAATACAGTGCAGGGCTTCAAACAGGCATGGGATAGGCATAAGGGAGCAATACAGATGAGTATGAGTAGATAGGCCATTGACAGAGCAAAGGCCTATGGCACATTCATAAGGTAGAAAAAGAAATGGGCAGACTGGATGGGCCTTGCAGTCCTTATATGCCATCAGATTCTATGTTCTATGTTTCTATAACTGCTGGGAGTGACTTATTGCTGTTATAAAAAACTAATTTCAAAAGAAGAGTGTTAGACGGGTACCTTTTGAATGTTTTCCTCACTGAGAGTGAGATTTTTAATAAAATAGTTCATCCACCAGTTGTTTAAAGCAGCAGTGCATAAATGTGGTGAAAATATTGACCTATACTTTTTTATTCTACTTTTAGATTGCCTCTTATCTATTGACTTATGTGATGCCCTTCTTTCTACAATATGAGTCCACTTTAGTACTTTTTTCACATCTGAAATAATAAAAGGAGTGCTCCTGTTTATATGGTTTGGACCAGGTTTTCATTAGTGTTCTCAGCTGGTTTTGTACAGCTGTAGTTTAGAATCACTTCTGTTGTGACTAAAATGAACTAGCATGCAGCAGGCAGTGCTCTCTGACCTCATGGAATGGTAGGTGTTTAAAAACAGCTGGGAATAGTGATGAAAACCCAGTCCGAACCATATTAAAAGGAGCACTCCTTTTATTATTTCAAATGAGAAAAAAAATACCAAAGTGGACTCAAAACAGAGAAAGAAGGATATCATACAAGTCAGGAGATAAGGGTCAATCTAAAGCAGCATAAAAAAGTATAGGTCAGAATTTTCACCGGATTCATGTACTGCTTCTTTAAGAATGGTGGTTCAGAACCAGAATGCATCATTCCAGTCATTCGGTCATGCTAGAGAATGGAATGATGACAGGAATAATTAATGTGCCATGGTGATCAGGCCATACGTGACAGTGTAACATAGATTAATGTAAGGCTGTTGAAATGCTGACAGCCAATAAGAATGGAGCATTTCTGAGACCATTTTTATCATTTGTGTTCATGGGGTCCTCACCATCCAAGACTTTTATAATGAATGAGACTGGATCCATAAAAACAGAACAGATGTCTTCCAAATAATGTGTTATTTTGGAAATGACAAATTATGGTGTTACGCAGGCACATTTTAGGGGGCCAATGTTCTTCCATAAAGAGAATCTTTATCCAGTAACTCAGGAGCCTTATTAGAGCTTCTGGACCACCTGCTGAATATATTCCACTGCAGTTGTGCAACGTAAGGTACAATACTAGTTATTGTCTTGTCCGTTTGTATGTGCTATGTAAGTACCCTGCATTTGTACTCACGATGCTATATTAACACCAGTATTGTATTCTTACAAAACAAATTGTTCAGCTCATGTTTTTGTGCCACTTTACTGAAATTGTATACAATTATTTACTTTCTGTCTTTAATTTCATTTACTCTTGAAAATGTATTTACCATCTTTATTATAGGGTAGTTGGTCCAGGAGGTTGGCAGGTGGTTAGGAGGAGCAAATCAGGTGCCCCATCACTCTCTGCTCTCCAACACATTACCTCCAAAAACCATATAAACACTACAAACAGGTATCTGCCTCTATCTCTGAAATCAAATAAAGAGGCAGAAGACACTGCAGAGCAGGACACTGCGGCACAGGAGCTAGCACAACAATACTCACCCAAATCAGGAACCAAAACTAAACAAGCACAAAATCAAAAAACTTCTGATCATAGGAGACTCCATGATTCGAGGGAGTTGATACCCATCTCCAGCTAGGGGTGATGGTCAGATGTCTCCCAGGTACATCAGCATGGAGAGACACTGACCGCATTGCTAAAATTGTTCACAAAGCAGGAGAAAACATTGATGTCCTAGTACACATAGGGACTACTGATCTCGCCAGCCAGTCAGTTGTGGAGACCAAGGAACACCTGACTAGGCTGGGTGACAAACTATCATCTATTTCGTCCGGCATCTCCTTCTCTGAGATCCTGCCAGTGTGGGAGAAGGGAGCAGATGGACGGAAGGTCAGAGAAGGGGAGATAGGGGAGCTAAACACGTGGCTCAAGGACTGGTGCCAGGAAAAAAGGACACAGATTTGTAGGGAACTGGCAACAGTTCTGGGAGCGAAAGTTCTTTAAATTTGATGGACTGCATCTGACTAAAGAGGGAGTCAGTGCATTGGGGCAGAAGTTTGACGTCTTTGCAGAATATTTAAACTAGCAAATGGGGAGAGGGGTGCAGCACCCCATACGTCGAATGGGAAGAACACCCCTCCCCCCTCAGCTAGTGGTCAAACAGGAATTCAGCGTGTTTGCCATTCATTTGCATCACCAGGTAAGAAAAAGGTTTGTCTCCCATACGATGCACAGAGGGGTATGCCAAACTTCACCCAACAACTAACACACAAAATCTGGCCAATGGAAAATCATGTACACAAATGCTCACAGCCTGGGAAATAAGATCCCAGACCTGCAGGCAATAATGTCAGAGGCTAAACTGGACATAGTAGCAATTAGTAAGGCGTGGTTTACCAGTAACCACACTTGGAGACTTCAGTACCTGGATATGTATTGTTCAGAAAGAGACCGAGGTGCAAAGGAGGGTGGCCCTGTATGTTAATGAAAATATCAAAGCTACAGAAATTCAGAATACACATAAGGAGCCAGAAGAACTGTGGGTCACCCTGGAAACAGGTAATGGGACGCCATAAGAACTGGGGTTGTCTACAGGCCCCCAGACCAGAGGGAGGACATAGACACATTACTGTTAGAAGATATACAAAACATGACAGCTAAAGGGGAGGTTCTGATAATGGGAGACTTCAACATGCCAGATACAGATTGGTCAATACCAGCAGGAACATCTGCCAGAACTAGACTCATAGTGGATTCCCTGCAGGGGAGGGCCTCAAACAACTGGTACAGCAACCCACAAGAGACAGGGCTATCCTAGATCTAGTACTGACTAACAAAGAAGGATCACAGATCTCCAGGTAGAAGGTCACCTGGGGCCAGTGACCATCACATGGTATGGTTCAATTTGGCTACTACATCTAAATCATCCCATTCCAAGGCAAAAATATGGGACTTCAGAGGAGCTGACTTTGATAAGATGGCCAACAGAGTTAAGCTAGCCCTGGCAAAAGAAACACAGGTGAGGAGGTACAGGCAAAGTGGGCAAGCATTAAGGATACAATACTTGAAGCAACATCCCATTGTGTTAGACAGAAAAGGAAGTGCAAAAGAAGAAGGAAACCACTTTGGTTCTCAAATATAGTAGCAGAAAGGTCAGAGCCAAAGGCTGGCCTTCAGGAAAATATAAGGGAACACAGCGGGATGAAGATAGGGAGGCATACCAAACTGCCCTAAAGGGAAGCAGGTAAGGCAGTAAGGCAGGCAAAGTCCCAAACTGAGGAAACACTAGTACGAACAGTAAAAGAAGGTGACAAGACTTTCTATAGATACATTAGTGAAAGGAGAAAGTCCAGAGGGTATTGCTAAGTTAATGGAGAAAAGGGAGCATGAGGAGGAGGACCATGTAAAGGCATCTATCCTAAATAGATACTTTTGCTCAGTATTTACTGAAGAGAAGGTAGGGCAGGGCCCACAACTCAGCATCATGGACACAGGGGAGGGAGGTGAGCACTACTCCCTTCACAAAGAAAGGTCCTACAAGAGCTTGCTAAGCTCAGGGTGGATAAGGCAATGGGACCTGATGGCATACATCCCAGGGTACTTAAGGAGCTAAGGAGGAACTAGCAGAGCCATTAGCAGAATTGTTTAGTGAGTCTCTGAGCACAGGAGAGGTCCCAGAAGACTGGAGAAAGGCTCATGTGATCCCACTCCACAAGAGTGGTAGCAGGGAGGAGGCGGGGAACTACAGACCGGTCAGTCTTACCTCAGTAGTGGGCAAGATTATGGAGGCACTCCTTAAGAAAGGATAGTGCAACACCTGGAATCCATAGGGGCACAGGATCCAAGACAGCACGATTTACAAAGGAAGGTCCTGTCAAACTAATCTCATAGATTTCTTTGACTGGGTAACCAAGTGGTGGACCAAGGGGCAGTTGATGTAGCCTACCTTGACTTCAGCAAAGCTTTTGACACTGTTCCACATAGATGATTGATAAATAAGCTAGGTAGGCTCGGGTGGGTCAGAAGTTGGTCAACTGGGTGGCAAACTGGTTGACTGGCAGAAAACAGAGAGTGGTGGTAAATGGTATACAGTCAGAAGAGATGCAAGTCACAAGTGGGGTACCTCAGGGATCAGTCCTGGGCCAGTCCTATTCAACATCTTCATTAGTGACCTGCAGATGGACTAGAGGGTAAGGCTTGTCTGTTTGCAGATGACACCAAGATCTGCAACAGAGTAGATGATCCAGATGGGGTGGGCAGAATGAGAAGAGATCTGGATAAACTAGCAGAATGGTCAGAAGAGTGGCAACTGGGATTTAATGCAAAGTGCAAAATCATGCACATAGGGAAGAGAAACCCTGAAGCCACTTATAGGCTGGGAGGGTTGCTAGCAGTCACAAAGGAAGAAAGAGACTTGGGCATCATCATCACTGATGACCTAAAATCATCCAACAGACCTCTAAAGCAGTAGGTAAGGCTAGGGGGTGTTAGGGTGTATTAGTAGGGTATCACAAGTCGTAAGAGGAGGTAATAATCCCTCTGTACAAGACATTAGTTAGGCCCCATCTGGAGTACTGCGTGCAGTATTGGAGCCACACCTTCACAAGGACATTAACCAAATTGAGGCAGTCCAGAGAAGGGCAACCAAAATGGTGCAGGGACTGCATCAGAAGACATATAAGGACAGATTAGCGGAGCTCAATATGTATACCCTTGAGCAAAGGAGGGAGAGGTGATATGATCGAGACATTTAAACACCTTAAGGGCATAAACAAGGTGAAAAGAGTCTAACATGTTTAAATATAAGAAAATAGCAGGACAAGAGGACACAGCATGAGATTAGAGGAGGCCGATTAAGGGGAATGTGAGGAAATTCTTTTTCACAGAAAGGGTGGTAGATGCATGGAATGGCTTACCACAAGAAGTGGTGGCTATGAATACAGTGCAGGGCTTCAAACAGGCATGGGATAGGCATAAGGGAGCAATACAAATGACTATGAATAGATAGGCCACTGACAGAGCAAAGGCCGATGGCACATTTATAAGGTAGAAAAAGAAATGGGCAGACTGGATGGGCCTTGCGGTCCTTATCTGCCGTCAACTTCTATGTTTCTATGTTTCTATGTTTCTATGTTTCTATGTTTATTTATATTTTTGTGTATTTCAAAAGTTTTACCAGGCTAGACATACTTAGCTGGTATCAGCTTGTTTCCAGATGCATTCTGGGGGAGCGGGAAGAGTAGAGAACAGAATACACACTACAATGCGCAAAATAATGCAATAGTATTGAAATAGAGTAGTATAGAAATAAGTATAACAAAATAAACAAATTGCAAAAAAGTGCTTCAGGAATAAAATTGCCATACAGTAGACAGTGGAACAAGTAAAAACATAAACAGTGACCATCGAAACAACATTATAAAGAGCAGGGAGTTGTGATTGATGACTGGTGACTGGGGAGAGGGTCTGTGCTGGTGTCAATGTAGGGTGGAAGGCAGCTGACAGAAGTCCACCCCAATATGAGAAGCAACTGCAAGAGTGAATGGAGAATTCATGGAGGAGACATTTCAGAATGAGAAGGGGAGGAGCGGAGCGAATGGAAGTGGTTGGGGGGGCCTCAGAGTTTAGGAAAACAGAGCAAGAAGACTGCTACAACAATGTTTATGTTACATCCATCCTTTTTTTGCCTACCAAGGCCTGCGTCATCTCTAAAAATTGTCCCCTGGATCAGTGTACTTGGGTCAACAATTAAATAAAACAATATTAGTGCTTATTCCTTAATGGATAATACTCATCAGTTCCTGCACAAGGAAAGCAGATTGACATATATTAAGGAGCCACTAGAAAAGTACAAGGACCTATTCAAAGCCCTCTCAAGGAAATCGTAAAATTCCGACCCCCACAAGTCTACATCATGTAAGATTTGAGAATTTATTGTCCCCCCTAGAAACCTTCAGAGAACAGGAAGAACAATGGCACCCATCATTTTTGTTATTCATTTTATTTGAAAAGGTTTCACCAGGAGAGACAACAAGAGCTGTTAACAGCTTATTTCCAGAAGCATCCGGGGGGGGGAGTTACAAAATGAGGGGTTGGGAACAGCAAAAACATAATAAAGTACAATACATACAGTATAAAACCACCCAGAGCTTGATTTTTATTATAACTATAAGTGCAATATATAATTTAACCAGTTAACATTTTCAGAGAAAGAACCCCCCCATGTACTGTAGATATAAACTTTTATCATATTCATTATGACCAATGTACAGTACTAGGTACCGTTTCCTTTTTGTTTCCTGAAAACCATGATTTACAATTTATACATCTTCTGTTACCACAAATCTCATTCCCCTGTAGCTGGCATCAGAGCCATAGGCAGCAGTGGGGATTCAATACCCTGTCATGCATATTAGAGTTTATATAAGCTCTGGGGCCAGATATTCAAATGTTTGCCAGTGAGCAAAGTGATTACCTACTGTTTGCCCGGGGTTTGCACCCATGCGCGATATTCAAAAGGGTGAGGAGCATGCGCTAAACAGGATAGCATGTGCACAAGGCTTGGTGTACAAAGGGAGGAGCAGGGACATGAATATGGATGCAAAGCAATATTCAACCCATGAACACTGTGCAAAAGGAACAGTGCAGTCCACCTTGTGCTGTGCAAATATCACTAGCAGCCGTCGGAGCCACTGCAGCCAACAACCACATTGGCAGTTGGGGGAACACACCTGCTCCCTGCTGTCTAGTGGCACCACCACCCTTCAAATCCTGTCCTTGTAATAAACAAAGCATTCTTTGGTGTCCAGTGGCATCGCCAACCCTCCAAACCCCATCCCCATAACAAATACAGCAATCCCTGGTGTCTCCCTGGTGTCCAGTAGTCCCCCTATCCTCTGATCACTGGCCCATTCTCAGTAATCCACCTGGTATCCAGTGATCCACCCCATCCTCCAGTCACCACCCCCTTTCACAATAACCCAGTCCCTGGTGTCCAGTGGTCCCCTCCATCCTCTGATTGCCAGCCCCATTAAGAGTAACCCAGTCTCTGGTGTCCAGTGGTGCCCACCCCCACTCTCTGATCCCCATCTCTAGTACAAATGACACAGTCCCTGGTGTCCAGTGGTACCCCCACCCTCCGATCTCTGTCCCTGGTACAAATGACACTGTCCCAAGTGTCCAGTGATACCCCAACCCTCAGATCCCCAGCCTGTTAAAAGGAATTTCCTGGAAGGATGCAGGCTGTCTCTTCTAAAAAGGCACATTTCCTTCCAGGTTGGCCCCAAATCTCCAGTGTAGCTAAAGC
The DNA here is from genome assembly GCA_016271365.2 of Neoceratodus forsteri. Taxonomy (NCBI): domain Eukaryota; kingdom Metazoa; phylum Chordata; order Ceratodontiformes; family Ceratodontidae; genus Neoceratodus; species Neoceratodus forsteri. The sequence goes on along the minus strand of CM028136.1, from coordinate 428,834,200 downwards.
TCTTCTCCATGCACCATGCCTTCAACTATTTGTTAAATGCCTTGGTGCAGAGTACCCTTTCCTCTCCCATGTTGTCAGAGGAGTTCATCAGTGAACCAGATAGGTGAGTGAGGGTGTAGGGGAGGGGTGCTGAGAGGTAAGTTGAGGTGGGGTGGTCGGAGGGTCGAGGTTGATAGATCATTTTCTTTTTTCTCATGTTTAAAAACAACAAAAATGACAATGAGGGATGGTTTTCTTTATTGCAAGTTTGGACTCTGGGATTAAACACTCCGGTGTTGATGTGTTGGTTGGTAGCACTGAGGGTGGGCACCTCTGTGTTGCATTCTGCTGGGAGGGTAGGAATTCTCTGGTGGCAGGGTTGGTCACTCTATTGCCAGACATTTGTTGGGGGGGAGGTTGCAGAGTTCAGTGGCAGGGTTGGGCACCTGACCACCAGGTGTTCATGAGGGGGTGACCCCCAGATTTCTTCAACTGTGAGCTTCGGCACCCAACCACTAGACATTCAGGAGGCATTTGCTGAGTTCTCCGGTGGCAGGGTCAGGCACCTGACTACTGGACTTTTGTTGAGGGGTGCAGGTTTGCAGAGTTCTCAGGTAATGGGGTTGGGTGCCCCACCACCAGATGTTTGGGGGGCTAGAATTTCAGAGTTTGCTGGTGGCAGGGTTGAGTGCTTGAGTACTGGATGTTTTTTGGGGGGTGGGGGGTTGCAGAATTCTATTGACAGTAGAATTAGGCACCTGACCCCTGGATGTGGAAAAGCTGGGTCTGGCTGTAGGGGGGATGCTACATTGCTCCTGATAATAGTGATATAAAAGGATATAGCAGCCACACTGTGATAGGTGCAGCTGCATCCATTTATATGTGAGAAGTTGCCACCCATCAGTCAGAAAAGCAACATCAGCAGCAGCCTTATCAACAATGGGTGTTGACTTACAGAACTCCTGCAAGTTCAGTAACATTGGCTGCTACAGCATGCACCATCTCATTCCCTACACTGTCTGAGTGGCCCCGGTATGTTCTGCTTGTGCATGCACGGGAGCAAATATAAAAAGTGACAAGCTGATTAACAAAATATTGGTGGTTAGATTTTGAGCAGCCTGATGGATATAATTTTGAGTGGCCTGGCATAATCATTGTATGGAATAAAGCATTTTTTAATCACTACTGGGTGAGAGAAGGGCCCTACTTCCTTTTTCCATATCTGATGCCATTTGGACAGTGCCTCACCAAGGGGTTTACCTGAAAAAAAAATACAGATATTCCACTTTTTTTGTAATAACTGTTTTATTGAAAGTAGTATAGAACTACAGCAAGCAATTTTACAATTAGTCGAACATCCAAGGCACCTGTTATAAAATATAAAGCCGTAACACCAAAGGTTCAATACAACCAAATATCACGTGATCTACTGTGAGATGCTTAAGTTAATAACATGAAAAAGGCAACCCATAAAAATGTAATAATTACAATAATTCTGAATAAGCGTATAAACAAAACAATAATGCAATAAATTCTGAGGCAAGGCACAGATAAAAAACAAATGAATAACTTGCGATAAACGATCATACCAGCAGGGAATTAGTTAAAGAGGTCTCTCACTTTCACTGTGTGCTAGAGGCTTAGACACCATTAGACAGGTGAGGGCCTGTATGGGAACTGGGCAGACTTGATGAACCATAAATCTTTTTCTGTCCGTAAACACCTATATATCAAGGAAAATCTAACTGCAGTCAATGGAAAGGACTGGCACTTTAATACTAATCACTACTAGCAGAGTGAGCTGCTGCGCTGGCTCCACAGATTTTTGCTTCAATGCAGAAGTGTTACTCTGTTAGCTAGACAGTGCTATTCTGCAAATCCCAGAGCACAATGACAGTAAAACTATGTTAGGTTTTATTGGCAGTACTTATGTTTTGAAGATAAACACTGCTTCTTGTAAAACGTCTGCATGGAAATCTCAATGAAGGGAAACCAAGCATGTTTTCAAACCATAAATGCTGTAAATCTTTAAGGATATGAGATCAGAACGCCAGAGGCTGGTAGCCAGGAGAACACTTGAGCCTTTAGGTTGAGGTCAGAAGGGAGAAATCATGTGATTCAACAACGTCAAAAGACAGGCAGATGTTGAAATTTGGAGGTCTCTTGATACTAAGTAAAACTGGAAGGCGTCTGTACGCTAACATGTAGCATGCTGCTAAAACACAACAGAATACACTTTTTATCATAAACCACATACTGCTAAAAAAAATCTGCCCTTTTTTAGTGCAGGGAGATCCAAGATTTTGTGGTAAAATCTGAGAATGGAAGGATTGTCTTTCCTTAATCCTGCTTTGCAATTAAAGTGCCACCAACTTTATATAAAAACGTTGGTTGTGTTCAGTCAGTCTTCATTTTTCTCTGTCACTTCTACTTCAGTGATTTATCTTAGACCTATAAAATCTACAGGCAGTTAAAAAAAAAGCTAGGCTGCCTAGTGTTCCATTGATAGTGAAATGTGCTCTGATGTATTGATTAGGGTTTGTGAGTGCGCCTAGGGTGTTGGTGACTGGCTGGCCGAATTTCAGGTGGTGCTGCCAGTGGCAGAGCTTCACTGACCAGTGGTAGGTAGCATCACATTTTATGTCCACTGAAATCCTGCAGCCAGCCAAGGAGGGTTCATTTTACTACTGTAGGTGGACGCTGTGGCTTGCAAGACCACCAGTGGGTATGATATGGTGCTGCGATGGTTGTGGGAGGGAGCAGAAAAAAAAACAGTGAACCTCATTGCACAGTGGATGCTTCTTTTATCTAGGTAGGGAGGGTGACAGATCACTACAGCTATACTACCCCGGATGATCACATGGAGAGGTGCAGTGAGGACTGCAAGTCAGGGAAGAATGTCTCCAATGTCTTCCTGGGCATGCATCCTAGCATGTTATGTCCTCAGCGGAGATAGAAACAGATTGAAAAATCTTCAGCCACACAGCATGACAGCCCTGCTGCAACACCAGACCTCACACTTCTAGGCCTGGGACCATCATGTACAACTGGATTTGATGTTCCCGAGTGTCCTGATCCAGCTTAAAGGCCCCACCATGGAGGGCAAGCCATGGGGCAAAATGGGGAATGGTAAGTCCTGGGAGAAGGTGAGGTGATGGAGTTGGGGTGTGGCAGGGGCTTTAGAGGAGGCCAAATGCCCGATGGGTGCTAGGAGCACAAACAGAATGAGAAGAAAAATGTTTCTTGCAGCCTGCATATTAGAAAACGAGTGCCCTAGATAGATGAGCCTTACCTTTAGCATAGTGTCCATTCTTGTCAGCACTTTTTGCAAATGCTATGGTAAAGTTTGATAAAACACCCACAGAGCCACTGGACCACACTATTTCATGCATTAATGTGGGGGCTGAACCTACAGTGGAACATATCAGCAGATGCAGGTCTTTCTGTGCAGATGATCATGAAATGACTTGACACTTTATGAGAAATGTAAAATTACCCATATGTTTTCAATGATTATGCATGATCTCCCGCTAAACACTGGAGAAGCTAAGGTGACCCTTTATACAGATGATGCAGTACTCTACAGTACTGCCCCAGACACAGCACAACTGATTTAGCAGCTAGGTAATGATCTCCTGGTGCTAGAGAAATGGCTCCTTACCAATAAACTAGTGCTCAACAGAAAGAAAACAAAGGCAATGGTGTTTAGACCCAGGAGGCTAGGCTTGGACCACACTGATATGCTCAATCTATATCTCACAAGCAGTACTAAAATAGAGGTGATTAACTCCTTCAGGTACCTATGGGTCTACCTTGATTGGGACTGTGCATACAAGAAGACCCACCTCAGTCATCTAACTAAAACTATTAACCAAAAAGTGGGTCTCCTTTTTCGCTCGAGTCCTTTTCTTACCCCCGAATTCGCAAAAGAATTGACCAAGGTACTCTGCTTCCTACCCTACTCCTACTCTATCAAAGGAACTGAACTCCAGACAATGAAAACCTTATATCATAGAATAGCGAGGTTTGCCACCTTGGCAAAATCGCTAGACCATCACTGTACGGGTTTTACAATCCCTGAACTGGCCGACACTAGAGAGCCCCGGGCGAGAACTTCCAATGGAGACAGGTCATTCTCCCTCTTTTCCCCTTCTCAGTGGAATGGGCTTCCAAGTAACATCCAAACATCGGCCTCCCTAAGGGTTTTCAAGAATGAGCTTAAATCTCATCTATTGAAATTCAATCAGTGTTGCTGTTACAAGTAAAATTGTTAAAATTAGCATACTAGGCTGCAAACTGTAAGCACTCAACCGTCTATGGATTATAGCCTACCTACTACTCTGCAATTTGTCTTGCTTTCCTTTAGGTAATATGTGGACTAATAATGCAGTATACCCCTGTATGATAGATTTTAATGGTAATATGAATGTGTTGTTCTGGTATGATGGATTTTTGTTGCTCCCTAATCGTATTAAGTATGTGTTATTGCTCTATGTTCTTCTGAAATTAACCTCGGGTTGCCCCCGGAAAAGGGACCACCTGTTCTCAGTGGGCCTACCCAGTTACCAAAATTAAACAAATAAATAAATAAATATCACCATAATGCAAAGCATCATGGGAAGTATGTGCAAATCATAAAATAATATAGACTGGTTCTGCTTTAAGCTGAACCAGTTTGGGTAACCCTTGCCTCAGTGCTTTTGTGCTGAGGTTCTTTGTCTTATAGATTATTTTATTTATGAGGAACATTAAACGTCATTAAAACATAAAAGAAACAATACAGTTAACAAGCAAGCATTTGTCGCTGCTTGTGCTGGGAAGCAAACTGTCTCACTATAATTTTTGCTAAAATAATAATGGCATTTGCTTCTGGTCAGTCAAACTGAGGGGTGCCAACATGTGACTGGGGACTAGTGAGGGCAGACCTAACACCAAAACACCCCAGCTGCAAAAGAGAAAGGAGGAAACTTCTGGGAAGAGGAGCGAAAATGCACTAGTCATTAGAGCCTCTGTTGTTCAATTCAGTTTTATTAGGGAATTTAACCATTGTGACAAACTCATTTCAAATGGTGACTCTTCAAGTACAAAAGTAGTGATATGAAAGTTTCCATTGCATAAGTTAGTTCTTTTTATTGAGAAAATCACAACACTGTTATAGTACTACATACAACACATAGGTAGAAGGAACATATTGTATGTCATTTAGGTGCTTCATAGTAACAAAACAATGACATGCAGTAAATATACTGGAATGATATATTCCCAATGCCTAAGTGAACTATGACTGTGTAAGATAAAATACAAGCAAACGTACTATCCACTGACTAATAATACTATTTGCCTGCTATCTATAGCATGAGTTAGTGTGCTGCAACAGCGCTAAAAAAAAGGAATCAAATCAAATGTAGCCTATCACATAGGTCTCTCCTTTGTTAATCTTGGGTCATTGGGAGCTAGCAGGGAAATATAGCCTTAATGGAGTTGTTAGAGGAGGTCTTTGGAGGTGGGATGGAGTTGGTTGTCACAACCCCACTCAGCAGGTCAGGCCCTCTGCTCCCACAGTGCCAATCTCCGAGTGCAGTTTTGTGAACAGGAACAGAAACAGGGTAACCCTCCTGTCTGTTTTGTGGGTTCGAATCAAACTTTGGTCTCAAGTTCTGGAGGGATTCAAACTGTGAACCTCTTGCTAGCGTACCCAATGTACAGGCTCAGATAATTCTGCTCTTCAGGGAAATGCCAGATATCTTTTGCCTATGGGCACCTAACCAGGTGTGCAAAATGAACCCTTAAAAACTCTATTAAAGACCTCAGATAAACTCTTACCTTTTCCCAGTTTGGTAAACCAGTAAGCTTTTGCACAGTGTCAACTTTAACCATATATGCTTCACTTGTCAAATAAAGAATTTCAAAGGCACACCAAGTAGTCTCTTAAAATAGAGGTTTACTTTAAAATAGAAAAAAATATATGTAAACTGTAAATACAGAACAATATATCACAAAACCATACAATCACTTAAAAGAACAAGGTTTAAAACTGCAAATTCCTACCAACCATACACTCAGACTGGTCTGTCTAATGTATGTCTTCTAGTAGTGCTGATAGATGTTTCTTCTTCAGAGTCCAAACATGTATATCTCTAAAGGTCAGTCACAGCATAATTAGAACAAATGTCTTGAGCCTGCCTTCTCCATGATGTCACCCAGATCCTCCTCTGTTTATTAAAAATTATAAAACCAGGATGTCTTAGCATTCAGAAGGTAAATTAATTAAGGTGACATCAGCAAAAACTTGTTTCCCCGTGACCCTTTGATCTAGTGTGTCTTTTTGCCCTTCACAGACATCAAAGGACATTTATAACTTAGCACCCAAGTGACATAACCTGTATTCTTCCTCTAAACATCAGAAAAGTTTATGATTTCCATCCTAGCAGCTGGCAGCTACAATTAAGCCAGATAAACAGGAGATCCTTAATTTGTGTCTCTTCTAGCCTGTAATTATCTCCTGGCTTTTAGGTTAACACCTTGTAGTTGAAACCTGGGGAAGGGGGGGTCATCTCAGGAACACAGCATGTCACAAGAGAGACATTCAATAACACATTTTTATATTACAAAAAGCATAGATTAATCAGAACCAGCTGTCCAAGTGTCACAATCCTCCCCACCTAGACTGAATTTGGGGGCTCTATCCCCTGCATGGGATGAGCTTCCCAAATCAGTTCACTCCTCATAGACACGAGACAACCCATCTAAGTTCTGATTGGTCACTCCAGCCCTATGTAGGATTGTCATGTCATACCCTGGTAAAGCAAGACTCCATCTTAACAATCTACCATTGTCTTTTTCCATCTGTGTCAGCCAAACCAGGCGGTTGTGGTCAGTCTGTATGACAAAATGCTGCCCATATAAGTATGGCTCTAACTTCTTTAGGGCTCGCACTATGGCAAGACACTCCTTTTCCACAGTGGAGTATGCCTGCTCCTTGGGAAGTAACTGTTTACACAGATTCACTACCGGGTGATCTGTCCTTTGGCTGGATGTCTGACTCAATACTGTCCCAATACCCACGTCTGAGGTGTCAGTCTGAACTATAAAGGTTTTGCTATAGTCAGGACTTGTCAAAACAGGAGCACTGCATAGTGCCTCTTTCAGTCTGGTAAAGACTTTCTCACAGGCTGGCTCCCAGGTAATTTTCTTTGGCACCCTTTTCTTTATCAGGTCAGATAGGGGAGCAGCCAGGGCACTGTAATTGGGTACAAACTTGCTATAGTACCCTGCTGTCCCTAGAAAACTCCTGACCTGCTTTTGCATTTCTGATCTGGGCCATGCATGGATCACTTCTATTTTTATTTAGTTAGTTATGAGCTGTCCCTGGCCTACCACATGCCCGAGGTATGCCACTTCTCTCATGGCCACCTGGCACTTCTCAGTTTTGACAGTGAGCCCGGCCCTCTGTATCCTGCCCAGCACTTCCCTAAGGTGGGACAGGTGTTGCTCCCAGCTGGCACTAAAGATGGCAATGTCATCCAGGTACGCCACGGTGTACTCCTCAGCACCATTTAACACCTGGTTCACCAACCTTTGGAAAGTGTCCGGGGCGTTCTTCATTCTGAAAGGCATTACTTTAAATTCAAATAAACCTATCAGAGTGTTGAAGGCCGACCTCTCCCTAGCTCTGCCCATTAACTCTACCTGCCAATACCCCTTTGTTAGGTCAGTGGTCGTAAGGTAGGTCACCCCTCCCAATTTGTCCAGAAGTTTTTCCGTCCTGGGCATCGGGTGGGCATCTGACTACGTGACTGCATTCAGTCCATGATAGTCCACACAGAAATGAGTAGAGCATCTGGCTTGGGCACAAGCACTACGGGTGAGGCCCAGGGGCTATGGGATCTCTGGATTACCCCTAAATCCAGCATCTCCTCCACTTCCCTCCTAATGTCCTTTTGGACAGCTTCTGACACCTGATATGCTGTCCACCGTATGGGCGTCTGTGTCCCTGTCTCCACATCGCGTGTTGCTAAGGAGGTTAGTCCAGGCTTGGTACTAAACGATGGGGCAAAGTCTGCTAAAACCTCCCTTACTTCCTGGATCTGGTCCAGGGCCAGCTGGGGAGACAATTTTACTGCCTCCACAGAGGATTCCCACTTGCTTTCTTCCAGAAAATCCAGAAGGGGGTCTCCTTCATCCGTCTCCTCCCCAGGACTACACATTGCAAACAACATGTCAGCCCTATTAGCATATGGCTTCATCATGTCGACATGGTACATCCTTTCTATCTGTCTTCTGTCAGGTAACTCTATAATATAGTTCACATCATTTACCTTCCTAACTACTTTGTATGGTCCTGTCCACTCAGCCTTCAGCTTGTCTTTCCGGATCAGAATAAGGACCATGACTTCCTGACCCACCATGTACGAGCGAGCTCTGGCTCTGCGGTCGTACCACACTTTGTTTCTGTTGGGCAGCTGCCAGGCTGCTCTGGGCTGTCCCCATAAGCTCCTTCAGATTTCCCTAAACCTAAGGACATAATCCACTATGGGAGTTCCCCTGGGTGGCGTGCTTGCCTTCCCAGTCCTCCCGGATCAAGTCTAGGGGCCCACGTACCCGGTGTCCATATAAGAGTTCGAAGGGGGAAAATCCTGTCGACTCTTGGTGCATCTCCCAGTATGCAAACAACAGGTGGGGAAGGTATTTCTCCCAGTCCCTCCCATGCTGTTCAGCAAACACCCGGAGCATTGACTTCAGGGTACCATTAAATCTTTCCACAAGCCCATTGGCTTGTGGGTGATACGGTGTTGTGCATCTCTGCACCATTGCACACTTCTACCACAAACATGTCATCAAGTCTGACTTGAAGGAACCCCCTCAATTGGTAATAACCTCCTGCGGAAACCCAACATGGGAGAAAATCCCTAGTAAGGCATCTGCCAATTTGTCTGTCCTTAGTGAGGATAGGGCGACTGCCTCTGTGTACCAGGTGGCATAATCCACCACAGTCAGGATGAATCTCTTCCCTGAGGAGCTGGGGGTATTTAAAGACCCCACAATATCCATTCCCACCCTCTGGAATGGCTCCTCCACTATGGGCAATGGAATCAGGGTGGCTTGGGTTTTCTTGCCCACCTTCCCTATTTCTTGGCACCGTGACAAGACCTGCAATACTCCTTCACCTGCTGGGTGAGATTAGGCCAGTAATAATTTTGGACCAACCACTGCAAAGTGGGCGCGATTCCCAGATGACCAGACAAGGGAATATCATGTGCAATCTTGAGCAACTGCTCACGATACCCCTAGGGAATGACAAGCTGCCTACTTCGCACCCCTCCCTCTGTCCGCATAGCCTGAGTATACATCAGTCCATTTTCCCAATGAACTGTATGTTTACCGTCATCTCCCTATGTTCTGTCAGAGTCTGCCCAAGCCCTCAGCTTCTCTAGACTAGGGTCACTTCTCTGAGCAGCTGCAAACTCCTCACACATTCCCAAAGCATGGGACAGGTTCCCTTTAGTCACTAAACTAGGGTCCCTAGCACTAGCGTCAGGGCAGTCAGGATCACTGTCAGTCCCAACCCTCTGACAATGGGTCACCCTTCCCTCTTCAGAGTAACCCTCTGTAGCTGTGTGTTTAACTGTTACTGGGGAAATTTCTACCCCCTTTTCATTAGTCTCCCCATCAGGAGACACAGGCTGGGGAACCAGCCTCCCAGTGGTTTTCACAATGGCTTCAGTTGGGTTCAGGGAACTACAATTTCCCTTGCTACTTGGCTATGGGTAACTGCACACACCATCCCCTGTTTGAGATTGTTGCCCAGGATCACATCCACTGCTAAGGTTTTGGCTACAGCCACCTGTTACACAGTTCCCACTGTTTCACCCCAGTCTAGGAGAACACTAGCGAGGGTCAATGTTTTCTTCCCACCAGTAAAGTCTTGTACAGTGACATATTTATTGGGTATAAGCTGACCAGGCTGTACCAGATCCCCTTTTACCAATGTCAGGGATGCCCCTGTGTCCCTTAACTCTTGTGTCTGTACACCATTCGTCATGACTGGGTGCATGTGTTCCCTCATGTTCACAGGCATGCTTCCAGGGACACATAAACAACCCACTTCCTTCCTAGCACCACCTTGTGTATTGCTCATCTGTTTGGGACACTGTCTGGCAATATGCCCAGTTTCTTTACACAACCAACATTTATTTCTTTTCTCAGAGAAATATTTTCTCTGAAACCTGGGGTTAACTGGTTTCAGTGGAGGCAGTGAAGGTTTTAGCTGCCCTGAAGGCATGCTTTTCCCTTTCTGCGCTGCCACACCCACCCCATTCACTCTCAGAGCAGGCCTGCTCTTGGCATAGCGGTCTGAGAGTTCAGCAGCCTCTTGCACTGTTTTGGGATCTCAGTCCTCCAGCCAGGATTTCAGCTCTGCTGGGCATGCCCAGAAAAACTGTTCTAACAAAATCACATTTTCAATTTTATCGACAGAGCTTGCTTCAATTCCTGCCCACCAATGTTTTAAAAACTGACGTTGTTTTGTGGTTAGCTCCTCATAGCTCATGTCAGGGCTTCTCCTGAGCTTACGGAATTTAGCTCTGTATGATTCAGCAGTTAATTCAAATTTTTTTAACAGTGCAGCTTTAAGTTTGCTGTAATCGTTAATGTCCTCATTGTCCATTTGACCCAATGCATCTCGAGCTTTCCCAGTAAGTAGCGGGGATGACTGGAAGCTCCAGGACTCCCTAGGAATTTTAGCCTGAATACAAACTTTTTCAAAAGAATTTAAAAAGGCATCCATATCCTCCCCCTCTTTAAATTCGGCTATCAATTTAGAATTCAATTTGTAACCCAGTCCTGTAGTCCCAGTTAAACCCAAGCCACTTACCTGCTCTGGTGCTGGTGGTTGGAGTCGTAGCTTCTCCAGTTCATGTTGCCTCTGGCACTCTCGCTCCTCTCGGTCTGCCTCCCACTGTTTATGGTCTGCCTCTCACTGTTCTTGCTCCCTCTTCTCCTCTGCAGAAACATAGACACATAGAATTTGATGGCAGATAAGGACCTCTTGGCCCACCTAGTCTGCCCATTTTCCTACCTGATGGATAAGCTGCAGATTCTAGTTAATCAACAGCTTACTTCCTCCTACCCCCCCACTAGAATTGCCTTATGCCTGTCCCATGCATTCTTGAATTCTCCCACTGTTCCTGACTCCACAACCTCCTCAGGAAGCTGTTCCATGCATCCACAACCCTCTCTGTGAAAAATACTTAACATTACCTCTGAGCCGTCCCCCCTCTATCTTCAAATTGTGCCCCCTTGTTCTTGCACATCTCTTCTTCTGAAAGATACTATCCTCTTGTACTTTGTTAATTCCCTTGAGATACTTGAAAGTTTCTATCACATCCGCCCTCTCCCTCCTTTCCTCAAGGGTATACATATTAAGCTACTTTAGTCTCTCCTCATATGTCTTCTGGTGCAGACCCTGCACCATTTTGTTTGCTCTCCTCTGAACAGCATCCACTCTGTCTATGTCTTTTCGGAGATGGGGTCTCCAGAATTGCATGCAGTATTCCAAATGGGGTCTCACTAACTGTCTGTACAGCGGGATAACAACTTCCTGTTTTCTACTGTTGTTGCTTCTCCCTGTGCATCCCAGTATCCCCGCAGCCCTCCTTACTGCCTTCTCACATTGCTTGCCCACCTTTAGGTCATCTGATATAATTACTCCTAGGTCTCTTTCGATTTTTGTTGTTATTTACTCAGCCCCCCATTGTATACTCTTTCTCTGGGTTTTGTTTCCCAGATGCATTACCTTGCACTCTTTGTATTGAATCTGAGCTGCCACATATTTGACCATTCCTCCAAGCTTGCCAAGTCCCTTTTCATTCTTTCCACCCCACCTTGTGTATCAACCCTGTTGCAGATCTTCATGTCATCTGCAAAGAGACATACCTTTCCTTCCAGGTGCTCTCCAATGTCACTTATAAAGATATTAAAAAGGACCGGTCCCAGTACTGAACCCTGCGGTACCCCACTAGTTACCTTCCTTTCTTCACTGAGGACTCTGTTTACTATTACCCTTTGCATCCAGTTGTCCAGCCAGATTTATCCAGTCTACCACCTTCGGACCCACTCCAAGGCTGGCTAACTTGTATATTAATCTTTTGTGTGAGACTGTATCAAATGCCTTGCTAAAATCTAGGTAGGCCATATCCACAGCCCCTCCCTGGTCTACTACTTTGGTCACCCAGTCAAAGAAATCTATTAGGTTCATCTGACATGACAGTCCTGCTGTGAAACCATGCTGCCTTGGATCCTGTGCCCCACTGGCTTCTAGGTACTCAACAATTCTTTCCTTCAGAAGGGATTCCATCATTTTCCCTACCACTGAAGTCAAACTAACTGGTCTGTAGTTTCTTGCCTCTGCCCTGCTCCCACTTTTTGAAGTGGAATCACATTTGCCCTCCTCCAGTCCTCAGGGCCCCTCCCCTTCCTCCCATGATTTGTTAAAGAGAGTAGTCAGCGGTGTTACTAGTTCTACTCTTAGTTCTTTTGGAATTCTTAGGTGAATCCCATCAGGCCCCATTGCTTTGTCCATCCTCAGTTTCAAGAGTTCTTTCAAAACCCTTTCTTTTGTGAATGGACTGGTATTGATCCCCCTATTCAGAGTTTCTCCCTTGTTTGGTTTAGGTACCTCTCCCTCCTCTTCTGTTGTGAATACTGAGCAGAAATATTTGTTCAGTACCCCTGCTTTTTCACTGTCACCCTCTGCCCCCATTCCTTCCCCTTTATTAAGCTTCAGTATCCCTCCTTTGGTCTTTCTTCGCTCCCTAATGTACCTATAAAAGGTCTTATCCCCCTTCTTAACAGAATTGGCTATCCTTTCCTCAGTTTGGGCCTTTGCTATTCTGACTGCCTTCCCAGCCTCTTTCTGCTTTAACTGATAAAGTTCTCTGTCCTGCTCCTTCTGTGTTTCCTTATATTTCCTGAATGCTGTCCTTTTCTCCTTAACCTTCCCTGCCACCTCTTTTGAGAACCATATTAGTTTTTTCCTTCATTTTGTTTTGTTGATTTGCTTCACACAAAGGCTTGTTACCACTGTGATGGCTGTTTTGATTATTCCCCATTGTTCCTCCACCCCTCCTTCTTGCCTATTTGCTAGTGCTTTTCTGAGGCACTCTCTCATTTTCCCAAAGTCAGCCTTCCTAATGTCGAATACTCTTGTTTTTGTATGGCTTGACTCTAAGGCTGTGTTTATTGTGAACCACACTGTTTGGTGGTCACTTGTTCCCAGATGGCTACCCACTTCTAAATCTGAGATCCTTTGTCCTTCCCCATTTGAGAGTACCAGGTCTAAGATTGCTCCCTGCCAAGTGGGTTCCAACACTAGCTGTCTGAGGCATGCCCCCTGCAGAGCATCAAGTATGACCCTGCTCTTGGATGTGCCTGCAGCAAAGGTACTCCAGTTAACATCTGGCATATTCAGGTCCCCCATCAACAATATCTCCCCTTTTTCTGCCATTTTAAGGATGCCTTCTATCATTTCCTTGTCCATTTCCTCCCCCTGAGATGCGGGTCTGTAGACAACCCCCATGCAGATTGTATTGCCATTTCCTGTCTCCAGGGTGACCCATAGTGACTCATCAACTTCCTGTTTACTCTTTAGTTCTGTTACTTTCATCCCTTTCCTTATATTGAGAGCTACTCCTCCTCCTCTTTTACCCACCCTGTCCCTCCTGTCGACTGTGTATCCTGGTATGTTGATATCCTAGTCATGGTTACCTATGTACCACGTTTCAGTGACTGCCACAATATCCAGGCATCCCTCTTCCATCAAGGCCACTAGTTCAGGGAGCTTGTTGCACAGACTGCGGGCATTGGTACTCATCACCTTCCATTTATTTTTTATGGCCGTACCCCTTTTAGCTCCATCCCTGTCCTTACCACCTTTTTCTGCATTTATCCCTGTCCTGCCCCCTACTGACTTCTTTACTTTGGTGTTTACCTCTCTAACTACTGTGTTTTGTTTGGGGAGGCTGGGATTTCCTTGCTCCTTTTCAGTGCTCCACCCCTTGGCTAGTTTAAATGCTTGCCAATGAAGCATTTAAACCTGTCACCTAGGATCCTGGTTCCCCCTCCTGGACAGATGCAGATCATCGCACCAGTATAAGCTTGCATACCTCCAGGTGGCTCCCCAGTCCCCAATGAAGCCAAAACCCTGAGCTCCACACCAGTTTTTCAACCATTCATTGAATCCATGGTTGGAATACCCTAGCATCATCCTTGCCATAGACAGGCAGCACCTCCGAGAAGGTTACCGTACATGCTACTTGTCTAAGGCCCCTCCCCAACTCCACAAACTCCTCTTGCACTACTCTGATCCCATTCACAGCCAGGTCATTTGTCCCTAGGTGGATAATGACATCCAGCTCCCTCCCTCGTGCAGCTGCTCCTGCGATCCTGAGGATTCGCTTCCTGTCCCTCCGAGCCATGGCACCAGGCAGGCACCTTACCTCCCTATGCCCTTCCTCCCCCACTTCTACTCTCCTAATGATTGAGTCCCCCACCAGGAGTTGTTTCCTTCCCTGTGGGGTCTCATGCCACCCTCCTGTGGGTCTCTTTTATGGAGGTTCCCAGCATCCTCCTCGGTCTCCACTGCTGGTGTCTCCATAGAGGATTCACTCTTTGCCAGAACAACATATGAATTGTGGAGAGGTGCAACTGGAGGGAAGTACCTCCGTTCCACCACCCTCTCCCTCCCTGAGCCCACCTTGGTCCAACTGCTCCTCTTTCTTGGCAACCTCTGAGGTAATGGTGGTGGCCCTGGTGGTCCCTGGGTGGGAAAAGAGGTTTCACGAATCCTAGCCAGGTCAGCCTGGAGATGGGCAACCTCCTCCCTCAGACCAGAGAGGTGCCTGCAAACAGGGCAGCATCACAGCCTCCAGAATGTCTCCCGGAACACTGCTGCCCCACAGCCATTGCACTGCACCACTCCCACCTCGACTTATTTTGTGTTCCCTCTCCTTTGCTTTGTATGCTTACTGTCTCCTCCCTCTATGTATTTTTACTCTTACTTTCATACTGCCTATATGCCCTTATGACTCTCACCCTTCCTGTTCTGGGACAGGAACTTCCTGTAGTCTTCAGTAGTCTCCTTCTTCATTGCTTGGATTCAGACCTCCTGCAGCCGTGGGGGGGGGGGGAGAGAGAAAGAGTTATTTTTTAGGTTCCTTCAAGGTTGATAAAACCAATGTGTCTCAGTGATCCTTCCCTTCCTACTGCCAAACAGGAAGTTCCTATTGTCAGTCAAATCCAGTAGTTATAAAAGTAGAACTGGCTTAAGGTGGAAGAGGAGTTGAGGGAGACAGGTTGGAAGTTGTTGGGAGAGGAGAGGTCCACCCCTTTGTGCAATCTTCCAGGCCTGAGGGGCAGCACTGAATGTGAAGAAGAGCTGTAGAAGGTGAGTAAGTGGAGAGGCAATGGCAGGAGATGAGAGATGGAGGAGTTTAGGGGTCCAGCCCATTAGGGCTGGGTTTAGTGGGGTTAAGTGAGGAAAAGACAAGCAAGGTTTCCTGTGGAGAGATGGGAGGGAAGTGGAAGCCCTTGAGTAGGTGGGGCGGAGGAGAGACAGGAGGGAAAAGGAGAGGAGAGTGACCAGAAGGGGGAGGAGAAGGGTGAGCACAAGTGGTAACAAACTCATTAAAGTGAGCAGCAATACAGGGAGAGTCAGAGACAGACTGATGATCCATCCAGCAGGACTGGAGGAGTGGACTGAGTAAAGGGGTCAAAGCAAGAGTGGATAACCTTCTAGTATTCTGGTGGGGAATTAAGGTTAGACTGGAGGCTGGATTGAAGTAGCGAGCCTTAGCGGCATGGACAGCTTTTGTACAGGAGTTCCTGAGTATAATGTAGATCAGGCAGGGAGCAGAAGAATTGAAAATGGGCCCAAGCTTGGTCTCAGGACTTGCAGAGGTTGATAAGATGAAGTGTAATCCAGAGTGGTGGGACCTTTTTACCCTAGATTTTTTTAAGGGGGGCATACTTGTCACAGATGAGAATTAATCTGGAGTGTAATAAGGAGAGGGCAATGTCAATATCGGGGGCAGAGTAGATAGGGGACCAGTCCACAGCAGCAAGATCGTTAAGTAGGACACTAATATCAAGTGTTCTGAGGGACCTAGACTAAATGTACTTTGAGGGGGATGGAGTTGGCTTAAATTCCCTGATAAAGTAGGTCATACAATAGTCACTGAAGGCATCCAGCAAAGTACCTGCTGCAATGGTATGGTGGGGCTGTGAGGAAAGCACCCAGTCCAGAAGGGAGTGGTTATGGGAATAAAGATTAGGTCAAATGGGTTTGGTAATAAGTTGAGTAACATTTAGGGACTCAGTCCTGTGGAAGGTGGGCTTGAATGCTGGGGAGAACCAATTTGTGTTGAAGTCCCAAAGAGTAGGAGCTCACTGAAGGAGGCAAGGGCAGCAAGAGCTGAAAGAGAGAGAGAGTCAACCAGACAGGACAGATGTTAGGAGAGGCATAGTAAACACCAACAAAGATGGAAAGTGTAAAGGGGAGAGAGAGTTTGACAAAGAGGAACTTGTGAGAGGAAGGCATAGACTTTCTGAGTGGGATGGAGCAGGATAGGTTCTGATGAACATAAAGGGCAATACCACCATCCTGTTTACCATGATCCTGCCTGAAGAGGTGGTAGTCAGGGAGAGCCAAGCTAGAGTCAGGTACCCTGGAGGAGAGTCAAGATTCAGAAATACACAGGGGGTCAGGAGAGTGCTAAGAGATTCAGACTTTGAGAGAGTTTAGTTTAGGAAGGCAGCTCCTAGCACTGAGATGGAAGATACTGAGTCTTTTAAGAAAGGAGGAGGGGGAGAAGGCAGGAGGGGATTTCCAGGGTTAGATTCAATGTCACCAACTAGGAGGAAGAGGAGCAAGAAAAGGAGAAAAAGGATAGAGTAGAACTTGCACCCCCTGGAGGGGGTAGAAGAGAAGGGGAAGGAGTGGTGGAGGAGTTTGTGGTGTAGAGAGGAAGAGGAGAGAAGACCAACATGAACAGCAGCGGTGGAGAGGAGGAAGAGGAGGAGGGAAGAGGATAGGTCAGGAGAGTAGGGAAGAGTGGGGACAAGGGAAGGGTAGGGGAGTGATAGTAGGGGCAGGGAAAAGAAGAAGGAATGGAAAGGGACAAGGGGGAAGGGGAGGAAGGGAGATGGGGCATGGGCAGGAGAGGGAGATGGAGGAGGTAGAGGAAGGGGGTAGAGTATATGCTTTACAAACAGCTGAACAGAAGTTTAGACCAGTAACAAGTGACTTTGACTAAATAAAGCAATAACTGTAACAATAAAGCAACTGCAGGCTAGGCAATGAGAAGGAAAATTAGCCTAAAATAGTGCACCTGCATTAACAGTGGCAATAAAGTGGAGGCAGTCTATCTAACAATTAGAGCAAAATGGAGGGCGACACTTCAAAACTATAAAATCTGCCAAAATAAAGCAGAAACAATAACCATGACAGTAAGCCTAATGTAAGCTAACTTGACAATATGAACAATCTAGAGGGCAGAAATACAAACAATAGGCACAAGCATTGCGTAGAATGGTACACTAGCTAGATAGGGTGCATTCATACAAACAGGATGTTATAAGATAAATGAGCTCATAGGTTACCTGCTCTGGCAGATAAGCAAATAACAGGTGGGGCTGTGAGTAAAAGGACAATATACAGTATATACACCGTCCCTTTTTAAATACGCTTCATGCAAAACATTTAGTGCACACACATTAGCATGTTATAGCTGAGCCTCTGTCACATTCAGATCTTTATGTAATCCCTCTTACTCCAGAACAACAGGTACAATGTTTTAGAGTTGCCCGCTGCTGTTAGGGCAGTAGATAAGATGTAGGGGGCATTGCTGAACCAGGATGGTAGCTTTACTGAGGTGGTTTGTCTGCCTGGAGCGCAGATTCACCGAGTGCTATTCAGGGCCAAGTAATGCAACTGTGCGAAGAGCAGACCGTCATTGTCAGTGTTTGCAAGAATGACACAGCACACGTTCTGAGAACATAAGGAAGTCAGGGATGCTCCTGAAGGGAAAGGTATCCAGTGTGATCTTTTCCGAGATACTTATTGTCTTTGGAGCTAGTGAGGCATGGCAGCAAGTTAATGCTTGGCTAAGGGTCTCAGGCAAGAGGGAGAGTTTTGTTTTTCATAGAAACATAGAAACACTGAATTTGATGGCAGATAAGGACCACTTGGCCCACCTAGTCTGCCTATTTTTCCCTGCCTATAGTATCACCACAGATTTTACTTGATCTCTGGCCCATTCATCCCCCCTCCTCCCTTTCCCTAAGATTCTCTTATGCTTATCCCATGCATTCTTGAACTCCATCACTGTTTTCTCCCCCACCACCTCTGCTGGAAGACTGTTCCAGAAATCCACCACTCTTTCTGTGAAGAAGTACTTCCTCACATCTCTCCTAAATCTATCCCCCTCCAACTTCATAGCATGACCCTCTCATCCTTGAGCACCTTATTTCTGAAAAATACCTCCCTCTTGTACCTTGTTTACCCCCATGGGGTATTTAAAGGTCTCTGTCAAATCCCCCATCACTCTCCTCTCTTCCAGGGTGTACATATTTAGATCCTTTAATCTCTCCTCAGAGGGCTTGTAATGCAGACTCTGCATCATTTTAGTTGCCCTCCTATGGACTGCTTCTACTCTGTCTATGTCTTTTCTGAGATGTGGTCTCCAGAACTAAACACAGTACTCTAGGTGGGGTCTTACCAGCGATCTATACAAAGGCAACACCACCTTCCTCTTATTGCTGGTGATACCCCTCCTTGTGTACCCCTGTACCCCACTTGCCCTTCCTAACTATCACACTACCAGCCCTCCTTTAGGTCATCCGATATGATCACCCCAGGTCTCTTTCCTGCTTGGTGATCTTTAGTACCACCCCCATTTTGTACTCTGCCTATGGGTTTCTGTGCCCAAGTGCATTTTTTTTACACATTTTTGCACTGAAACCCAACTGTTATACCCTTGACCATGCCCTGAGTTTTCTGAGGCCACTGCTCATTTCTTCCATCCCCCCCCCGTAGTGTCACCGTATTGCAGAGTTTTGTGTCATCTGCATATAGGCAGACCTTCCCTTCCATTTTCTCTGCAATGTCACTTACAAAGACATTAAAGAGGACTGGTCCCAGCAGTGATCCCTGAGGCACCCTGCTTGTCACCCTCTCTTCCTCTGAGTGAACTTTCTTTACCACCACCCTCTGCCACCTATCCTTTCACCAATTTCTTACTCAGTTCACTACTACTGGTCTGCTATGTGGAACGGTATTGAACACCTTACTAAAATCTAGTTAGGCTATGTCCACTGCTCCACCCTGATATATAGTTCCCTGGTCACCCAGTGAAGAACTCTATCAGATTTGTCTGAAATTACACCCCAGCCCCCCATGAATCCATGCTGCCTTGGGTCTTGTAACCCACTGGATTCAAGATAGTCTACAATCCTTTCTTTCAGCAGTGGTTCCATTCAATTTCCTACTACCAAAGTCAAGCTGACCAGCCTATAATTGCCAGCCTCTTCCCTGCTACCACTTTTGTGAAGTGGGACTACATCTGGCTTCCTCCAGTCCTCTGGGACCACTCCTGCTCCAATGAGCTGCTAATAGAGCAGTTAGAGGTGCAGCCAGTACCTGTCTAAGCTCCCTACATACCCTTGGTTGGACCCCATCTGGCCTCATTGCTTTGTCCACTTTCAGATTTGTGAGTTCCTTTAGGACTCTCTCCTCCAAAAATGAACTAGTGTGTACCTCCCTCCCTCCCTACAATGCTCCTGTTACATTTTTTGTGGCCCCTCCACATCTCTTTCCCAAGTGAGCACTGAGCAAAAGTATTTGTTCAGGATGTCTGCCTTTTTCTGTTCCCCTTCTGCACAGTCATCCCCCCCCAACCTTACAATCCCACCCCTGGTCTTCCTTTTTTTGTTTACCAGCCTAAAGATTTTCTTGTTCCCTTTTGTTACTGCTTTGGCTATTCTTTCTTCAGTTTGTGCCTTTGCACTCCTTACTGATCTCCCTGCTTCCCTCTGTTTCCCCCGATACACCTCCGTATTTTCCTCCCTCTGCATCTCCATGGTACCCTCCTAGCTTTGACCTTTTCTGCTACCTCTTTTGAGTACCATGGAAGTCTTGTTTTCCTCTTTGTTTTGCTCCCTTGCTTGATGCAGAGGTTTGTTGGCTTCACTAGGGCCCTTTTTAGTTTCCCCGACTGTTCCTCCAGTCCACCCGGTTCATCCCCCCCCCACTAGGGCATCCCTGAGGCATTCACCCATCTTTTTACAACCTGCCCTCCTAAATTCTAGGATCCTCACCTTTGTGTGTTTTTTTCTGATCAAAAGGAGGGCCTTCTGTGTGTCCGAATATGCATTTGCACTGAGGATGGGCTGTACTAGCATCCATAGAAGTGGGTGGGCATTGGCCAGGAGAATGGACAGGGCAGTTAGGAGATATATAAACTAGAGGACATCGGGATAGGCTGGCACAGGGGATCACCATGAACAGAAGGCAGATACACAGATTGTGGAAGAAGAGCAGAGCAGTTAAGCACAAGAGAGAGAAACCCCCAAGGGGAAGGGGGTCAAGAAAACATGAAGGGGCAACTATCTGCACTTGCATAAAGGCCAACATGAGGAGTGCACCCAGAACAGTAGTGGGCACAAGGGCCTAATATACTTGAAGATCAGGATTTAGTGGCTGTCACGGAGACCTGGTTGGGGGGGATACACTGAGCAGGATACCAGGATAGAGGGACACAGATTGTTCTGGAGGGATACGCCTGACAGGAAGGTAAGTAGTGTGTCTCTCTTCTTAAGGGAAGTGGTCACTGTGGAGGACAAGGAGGACTTCAGGGGGCCAAATAGTGTCCACAGAGGCCATCTGGGTCAAGTTAAGGAAAAAGAGGACAAACGTGTCATCCTGGGTGTGAGCTGCAGGCTCCCAAACAGCTCAGTGCAGCATGATATGCAGCAGGTTGGGAAGATTATGACAGCAGCCAAATTGGATGCAGTGGTAATCCCGGGGGATTTCAGTCTTCTGGGCATAGACTGGCATCTTGAGAGGCCTAACGGTAGGACTGAGATTAATTTCCTGTCCATCTTTACAGACTATCTGCTAAGCAGCATGTCCAACAGTACTAGGTTTGAGGCTACCCTTGTCCTTGTTCTCAGCAGTGGGAATGAGGTCATCCCAAGGGAAGAACTCAAAGAACTGGTGGGAGGCTCTGACCACAACCAGGTTATGCTTTCCCTGGTGACAGGCAAAACTAGCCAGACCTCACCCACCAGAACCAGATACTTTAAAAAGGCAGACATTGCCATGATGAAATATTTGGTTCCAAGGGCCTCTAGGAGCCGCATGAGGCTGGTAATTCAAAGCACATGTTTGTTAAAGAAGGTGCTCTAAGCAGCTGCATTGGTCCTCATTCTGCAAAATGTGAAAAAAGGCCAAAATGCTGCCCCATGGCTCAACAGGGACCTAAAGGAACAGATTCTGAACAAAAAGAAGGTCTGTAACCTCTGGAAAGAGATGGGTTGCTTCCAAGCCAGAGAGGAGTATGGAACAGCACTGAAGGAATACAGAACTAGAATTAGAATAGCAAGGAAGAGCTGGAAGCCAGAATAGCAGCAGGAACTGCAGATGAAAACAAAGCTTACTTCCAGAACATAAATGGAAGGAGAAAGGTGAAAGAGGGGCTCGGACCCTTGGAAACAGGGGTGGGGAACCTGTGAGAGACAAAGAGATGATAACTGAGATGTTTAATGAATACTTCACTTCAGTGTACACAAAGGGACCTTGTGGGGGTAGGGGAGGGAGCTCATTGCATGGGCCCATAATATCACAACCGAACAATTGGACATCATAGCTGCACTAGTAAATAACAACTGGCAAACACCAGTCCAGATAACTCCCAAGTGGTGGACAAGATAAACCCCAGGATCATAGTGGAGCTAAAGGAACAATTAGTGGTGTCACCTGCAATAATCTTCCAGGAATCTGTCCAGACAAGTGTGATACCAGAGGACTGGGAAGTGGCCATTGTGGTTACCATCTTCAAGAAGGGGAAAGGTCAGACCCATGCAATGGTAAGCTGGCTAGCCTGACATCAGTGAGGGAAGGTCCTGGAGGCCATTATCAAAGACAGAATAATGAGACACTTGGTTGAGATCAAGGTTCTTGCCCACTCTCAGCATGGCATTGTTAGTGACTCATCATACCAAACCAACCTGATCACCTTTATGAGGAGGGTAATCAGGGAGGTGGACAGGAGCAGGGACAGGAGCAGGGCCATAGACATAGATTATCTGGACCTCACCAAGACTTTTGATACTGTAAATTAAACCAGTGCAGTATACATAAGGCATACACAAGACAGATTACTAACTAGTTTGGAGGCAGGAAGCAGAGGATGATAGATGGGCACGTCGAGTGGAGAGGAGTACTCAGCAGCATCCCTCAGGAACTGGAATTGGGGTCACTGCTATTTAACGTCTGCTTAAGTTCATGAATGACACTAGGCTGGAGAGGGTGGTTGATTCCTTTAAGGTTTGGGACAAACTTCAGAAGAACCTGAACAAGCTGGGTAACTGGTCTGACTCCTGGAGCCTCAGATTCAATGTAGGCAAATGCAGAATGCTACATGTGGGGAGGAAAACCAGAGTTAGTACCTACACATGGTGTGGGGTTCCTCTTGCTGGAGTCATGGAGGAAAAGGACCTTGAGTCATGACAGACAAGAAGCTAAAGCAGGACAAGCAGTGCATGAGCAATGTCAAGTGTGCTAGCAGAATGCTGGGATGCATCAAAACAGGGGTGACTAGCAGAGCCTGAAAAGTAATCTTCTTCAAACTGGGACTGTATGTGAAAATAAAAAAAGGCTGTCCGACGAAGCTTCGTGATAAGGATGTGAAGCGCTTGGGTTTGTGCAATGTTTTAGGCTTATGTTATTTCTTTTTAAATGTTTATTGAGAGAAAAATGTTTTTGCCATACATGTCAGAAGACAGTTAAGCAAAAGGCAGTAAATGCAGAAAGTTGGCTGTGGCATGATATATTCAAGTTCAAGTTTATTGGCAGGAAAACTCCATTGAGCACACTCATTTACGAGGAGGTTCTGTTAGGACAAGGTGATAACAATATACAATACTCAAAATTGGCAGAAAATACAGTCACATTAACTAGCATACAATACAGTTACAAGAGAGAGACAGTCAAAATGGCATACAATACAGTTATAATGCAGAGACAGTAAGACATTCAATACAGGCGAGCAGTATAATAATATAACTATATGTACTGATGTTCTTACAGATACAGTAGGATAGGGAGAAGTTCTAACAGTAGCTATAAGGGGAATGGTTCAGTGTGGATAAGTGCATATTAAACTAGCTTTATCAAAGCTGGATGTGCTAGCTAAGGTGGCAATGGCAAGTATTCATAAGTGCCTTGTTAAACAAGGATTTAAAGGAGTTTAAGGAAACTAGTTCTGATAGCTTGAGTGAGGCCTGTATTGTATTCCAGGTGGTCGGGATGGCATGACTAATTGCAGCTATGCCATAGAGGATACAGAATTTGGGGACATCTAGGAGGATGTTTGCGCTTTTTCTGAGGGCATAGTTGGCTGCATATTTGATGATAAAGGGAAGTAATGTAAGGTGGGAGATATATACTCACCAGTAGATTACAAGATGCATATACATGAGCTCATTAGATAAAGGAGCATAGAAACATAAACAATGATGGCAGAAAAAGACCAGTGATCCATCCAGTCTGCTGAAGTTCCCTATTTAACCCTGGGACCTACTGTCCCTCCAGGGTCCTAGACCTTCCCAACCCCTTCCCCAATCTCCATCCTAGTTCTGCACCCCTAGCAACCACACTACCCTTCATAAGCGGTGGTGGATGACCTAGGGGGATGGCAGGGGTTGCAGGATGATCTGGCAAAGCTTGAAACCTGGTCAGACACCTGGCAACTGGGCTTTAATGCCAAAAAGTGCAAGGTGCTGCATTTTGGGATGAAGAACCCAAGGAGGAGTTACCGGCTAGGGGGAGTGCAGCTAGCCCAGACAGAGGAGGAGAAGGATCTGGGTGTGCTCATTACAGGGTCAATGAACAACTCGGCACAATGTAGGAAGGCAGCTGCAAAGGCCAACAAAATGCTGGGTTGTATTGTAAGGGGTATATCCTCGAGGAGGGAGGAGGTGATTCTGCCACTGTATAGGTCATTAGTTAGACCATACCTGGAGTACTGCATGCAGTACTGGCGTCCGTATCTGAAGAGGGACATTAAGTTACTGGAGGGAGTGCAGCGCAGAGCGACAAAGATGATCAAGGGGCTGGGGGACTTATCATACGAAAGGAGGTTGAAGGAGTTGAACATGTACTCACTGGAGGAGAGGAGAGACAGGGGTGACATGATTGAAACCTTTAAATACATGAAAGGAATAAACAAGACGGTACAGAGGGGCTGTTCAAAGTAAGGGAGGGTAGGGCCACCAGGGGCCATGATATGAGACTGGAGCAAGGAAGGTTCAGGAAGGAGATGAGGAGACACTTTTTTACAGAGAGGGTGGTGGCTGGGTGGAATGCGTTACTTGCTGAAGTGGTATGCAGTAGAACAGTGGACTGCTTCAAATGAGGATGGGACAGGACAAGGGGGAGGGTTAATGAAGGGGAAGGGTGGAAGGGAGGGGCAGCTGCAGAATAAGGGGTGCTAGCTGCACATTCGAGCAGACTTGATAGACCTCTAGGCCTTTATCTGCTGGCAAATTTCATATGTTCATATGTTCGTATAAGTCTTAACCACGTTTGAAGCCAGTAATGGTTTCTGCACCCACCACCTCGGCTGACAGACTGTTGCACAACTCCACCACCCTCCCTGTAAAATATTACTTCCTTGTCCCTCTTGAAGGGCCCTCCAATTAGTTTCCACTCATGTCCCCTTGACTGCAAGCCAGTATTCAAGTGAAAATGTTCCTCACAGTTCACCTTGTTAATTCCTTTTAGGAACTTGAAGGTCTCTATCATACCCCTACTCTCTCTTCTGGTCTCCAGCAAGTACAGGTTCAGAGCCTTGAGGAGCTCCTTGTAAGACCTTCCCTGTTGGCCCTGAATCATCTTAGTCACTTGACAATGGATTGACACCTGAGGCTCAGGTGTCATCTGTCATCCAGAGTAGTTTTTACCACTTATGGAATTTTTCCCGGATCAAAGCTTTAATTCCGCCTGGTGACCTGCCCTCACTGGTGCATGCTTTCGTTACATCAAGGCTTGATTACTGTAATATCTATTCTTTGGAGTCAATGGAGGAATTCTCTCTCACTTGTAGCTGGTGCAGAACACAGCGGCTAGGTTGCTGATAGGCCTTACAAGGTCCTTCCATGTAACCCTGATCCTGTGTGACCTGCACTGGCTGCTAGTGAGGTGGAGAATCTCCTGCAAGGTGGGTTTGCTCACCTATAAGGCCCTCTATGGTTTGGGTCCTGCCTATTTGAGTGACCTCCTGACTCCTGTCCACCCTGTGAGCTCACTCCACTCCTCCACTGAGGGCCTCCTAGCAGTTCCAAGGGCCCAGCTAAAAACCTCAGAAGATTGTGTGTTTGAGGTGGACGGCCCAGCCCTTTGGAACTTGCTCCCATGATCCTTGAGGGAGGCTCCATTGGTGGAGGTGTTTAAGTGGGATCTGAAGGCACATCTGTTCAGAGATGCATTTGGGACCCAATTATACCTTTAGATTAGTACTGCTGAATTGTTAATTCATTGGGATTTTATTAATAGAGTTCTGTTATGACCTATTATTACCTATTTATTAATAATTGTTGTGCTGTGTTGTTTATTTGCATGTCTACCTTTTGTACAGAGCTCAGAGCCTCTGAGATTGGGTGTAAAAGAAATAAACATTTATTTACTTATGCATCCTCTGAGGCACCCTCTCCAGCCTGTCCTTATCTTCCCTGAGGTGGGGACTTTAGAATTGAGTGCTGTACTCCAGGTGAGGCCTCACCAAAGATCTAAAAAGGGGTAGAATTATCTCTTTCTTCTGCTGTCAATACCCCTTCCAAGACACCTAAGCATCCTGAGTCATGGATGATAACTCCTAGGTTCCTTTCCTCAGTCATAGTGCTGAATCCTACCCAACCCATCCAGTACTCATTCCTGGGGTTCTTATTCCCTAGATGCATCATCTTGCACTTTTTGGCATTAAATTTCAGCTGCCAAATCTTAGGCCACGTCTCTAGCCTTTGCAGGTCTCTCTCTGAATTTCCCTGATTCCCTCATCACTATACACTCTCCCACAATGCTTAGTTCATCTGCGAAGAGACACAACCTACCCTGGATTCCCTTACCAATGTCACTGTTGAAAATGTTGAAGTAGACCAGATCCAGAACAGATCCCTGTGGTATCCCACTAGCGACCTGCCTCTCATCTGATTTAACCACATTGACCACAACCCTCTGCTGCCTGCCCCTTCAACCAATTATTTATCCAATTAACTATGACCTTAGCATACCCAGATCCTCCATCTTCTTCAGCAGGCATTTGTGAGGCACCGAGTTAAAAGCCTTGCTGAATTCGAAGTAGAGCAAATCCACAGCATGGCCCCAATCTAATTCCCTGATCACCCAGTCAAAGAAAACTATCAGGTTAGCCCGACTAGACCTTCCTGCCAAAAATCTGTGCTGTTTACTGTCCTGGAGACTATTGCTGTCCAAGTAGTCTACGAGGTCTTCTTTGACCAGTGACTCCATCAGCTTTCACACAATAGAGGTAAGACTGAGAGGTGTGTAGTATATGTAGTAGGTAGTCCTCCAGAGAGACAAAGTCTAGATGATCCCGCTAATGGACAAATAATGGATCTGAGTAATTTATGTGTGGTCCATTTAGCCCAAATTTCCTTAAAAACAGGTAGTTTGTCCATAAGTTGATAGGTCATTTTTTTGTAGTTTGTATACATCAATGACAATTGCTACATTGATACAATAGGCTATTTTGTTGTTAGACATAGTTTTGTGGGTACTTTTTTTGCACATTTGAGAACAAACAACAGTAGTTTAAACCCCTACCTGTTATTTTTCTTCTTGAGGTGGGATACATTATAAAGCGAATGATGGTGAAGTCAGGCCTGAGTAAGCAAAAAATCTCCTCTATCACTGCACCCACCTCGCGCCAATAACCCCCAAGGCTTGGGCATTCCCATCATATGTGGTGTTGGTCAGCCTTTTTATTCCCACACCCTCTTCAGAACCAGCTTACAGATGCAACCATATAATGCAACTCTACTGCAGGTGTTCTGAAGTACTGCATATGGTACTTCCAGGAAAACATTCTTAAATAAGGGGCCATTATGATCTCATAGGCTGACAGGGCAGATTTTAGCCAGTTGTCAGTCGAATGATTGGTTCAGAGTTCAGCAGTCCATTTGCTTATAGTCCCATCAAAGGCACCAGGTAAGAAAGTTAACATCCCCTTACATGTTACCTATTAAATAATGGTGTAGTTCCCACCTTTGATGACTTATAATCAGTGTCTGTAAACCATCCAGTTTTTCAGGGAGTTGCGTAACTGGCAGACTGCTTACCAATATAGGATTGGATCTATAAGTATCTGAAATAATCAGTTTACAGCAGCTGGTATTGCTGCTGGAAATTCAGGAAGGTTTGCATCCCAGAACTGTCTAAAAACTGATGAAGGCCGACATGACCCAGCTTCTTCCAAGTTTTATTTATTTATTTATTTAGATTTGTTTACCGGGTAAGTACACTAGACAAGTAGTATGCCTATTTTCAGGAACGACCCGGGAGAGCACAAAACATACAGTATACATACATGGCAACATTGGCAAAACAGCATGATACAGTAAAAAACAGCTATAACAACGCTTGTATAAGGGCAGAGATACTGCCACACATAGTACAAATTGTTACAGGACATAGATAGACATTAGAATCACTGAATACATATTTCATAGACCATCATGGACTCAGAGTGGACAATAGTGGACTGCAGAGTATTACATTACAGAGACTGGAGCAGTCACTTCTTGTCATTTGTTTTAGGTGGGACCACAGGAGGAAGCGAAGGTCCCATGGGAAGGGGCAAGAGCGAACAGAGTCTGAATGGGTTCAGAGCCTGGAAACTAACGGCAAAGTCACGATCCCCATAGGGTCCGAGTAGGGGAACTTTAGCAATCGGCGGTCTGTGACCTGAGCTGGTAGGGGATGGCGTCCAGTTTTGGGAGGAGATGCGCCAGTCCCGACGGTATGCCCGTGGCAAGCACTTTCCTGGTGAAGTTTCCTACACCAAGGATCAGGAATTCGCGGGGGGAGCCAGTTGAGTTTGTCATAGAGTTCACATCGGTGGGTGAGTTTGGGAGCAGCAAGTGCAAACCGACAGATATCATTATATGCCGTGTTCCACGATTAAGATGGATTTGGAGGTGACCTGGCAAATAGGTGGTATCCATAACTAAGAGGAGAAGCACTGCAAGTGCCAGCCTGCCCCGGGAGTCAGGTTGTATTTGGCCCTGTAGGCAAGGCCAAGCTTACACCTGGTGGCTCTGCAGATGTTTTGGATATGGCTTCCCATGTCAAGTTGTGGGTCGAGGTGACCCCAAGATATTTAATTGAGCTCGCTGTTGGCAACAGGGGCCTCCATCACAAGCTATTTTAAGTATAGCTGATGGGCTTTTAACTTGGCCATGGAACCAAAGAGCATGGCCTGAGTTTTGTTAGGATTCAATACCAGTCTATGATTGGTAATCCAGGCGGACTCTGCTGAAGTCTTCAGATAGGCACTGGTTAAGGTCAGCAGCATTACGAGCATGGGCCACTAGCACAAGGTCATCTGCATAAAGCGTGACTTGGCAACGAGAGGTCACCCGTGGGAGTTGATTAATAAAAAGTGAGAATAGGAGAGGTCCAAGTACTGATCCCTGAGGAACTCCCATGGTCACAGCCCTAGGCTCCGAGAGGACCTTGTTAAAGCAGGTGCGCTGCTTTCTACCCATTAGGTAGCCCATCATCCAACTCATGGCATGCAGAGAGAACCCGAGAGCCCTGAGCTGCTCCCCCAGTAGGTCATGGTTGACAAGGTCAAAAGCTTTGACAAGTCAATAAATATAGCACCTGACAGTTTGCCCTGATCCATGGCGGATCTAATACTAGAGGTTACAGTAATCAGGGCAGTAGTGGTACTATGACCCTTCCGAAACCATGTTGGGCCCCAGAAAGCAGCTCATGGGTATCCACATACTCCGAGAGTTGCTCCGCCACAATCTTTTCCAGGAGTTTACCAAGGGATGGGAGAATAGCAATAGGGCGATAGTTGTCAGGGAGTTTGGGATTTCCCTGCTTCAGAACAGGGACTATCCTTGCCTCCTTCCAGATGTCAGGGATTATCCCCGAGCTAAGGGATAGGTTAAAGATATGGGCAATCCAAGGGGCAATGTAAGCTGCTGCCAGCTTGAGAAGCCTTGGCTCAAGGTTGTCAGGCCCTGCACTGGAGTGCTGGGAGAGGGCAGCCAAGCGGTTCCGAACATCAAGGACAGACACTGCCTTAAGAGTAAATACTCTCCGAGGAGGATGTTCACTCTGCCTCGGAGGGATATTAAGCGAGCGACCCCCATCAGTCGTGAAACGAGAGGTGAGGGCCGAAAGGTCGGAGAAGTGGAGATTGAGGTGGTGGCTATAGTGTGGGGATTGTCGCACGAGACTCCATCAATAATCATGTCCACGACACCCGAGTGAGAGGGCCCACTGACTAGGATTTAATGTCCTCCAGAACCTCCTAGGATCTCTGACAGAGCTAAGTAGTGCCGATTACAGAAGTTACTTTTGGCAGCCCTAATGGCTTTTTACACCGATTCCTGAGTTGCCGATATCTCAGGAGATTAGCAGGATCTCTGGAACCCTTAGTACTTGCCCAGCATTTGTCTCTCTCCGCATCTGGACAAGTAAGTCACCATTCAGCCAGAAGGTGGTTGTTCCCTCACCCTCCGGTGACCCGGGAGCGTGTCTATCTTGGAGAACACCAAAGGAATGTATGAAGCAGGAGGCTGCCACTGAGGGCTCAGAGGCTTCAAGCACCCTGGTCCAGTCAGTACATCCTAGATCGGCCAGGAAAGCCTCAGGGTCAAAACTGGAGTATTTTCTGACTTGAATGATTTTGTGTGGAATTCTAGGGAGGGATTTTCCAGACACAGTATACTGGGGAGTGGTCAGATATGGAGTCTGATAAGCGTGCCTGATGAGGCAATCTCTCCGGCGGTTGGTCAGGATCCAGTCCAGCAGGGAACTTGAGGAACCATTGGCTGCTTGTCTCATCGGGTCATGGATTAGTTGGTTAAGGGATAGGCAGGCAAGTTGTGATTCGCATTTCCTAACATTGCCACACTCCCAGTTCATGTTGATATCACCCATAATAATGAGTTCATTGTCACCTATACTGGGCCTAACTGCATCTAAGAGGTAAGTGAGTCCTGTCAGACCCCCAGGGGGGTTATAGGCGCACACCAAGTGCAGCTTCTTAGCATCACCCAGCAGCAGGAGCACATGAAGAAACTCACAAGGTGGATGATCAGGTTTACTCTGTGCCACCAGGGAGATTTTCAGATGGGATCTGTAGTAGATAAGGGTGCCACCCCCCTTCCTACCCCCAGTCCTGTCTAGACGAATGAACTCGTATCCTGTTAGGAAGCAGGCAGAGTCAGGAATCGAGGGTTTGAGCCAAGTCTCAGTTATCCCTAGGATGTCTGGCTTGTATAGCTCAGTCCACGCTAGTAGATTGTCTCGGTTAGGAAGCAAGCTCCTAATATTCATATGCACTATTTTTAGTCCCTTATTCCCATTCCAGGTGGAGGGAATATTAGAGATCAGCTTAGATGGCCCAGGATTGAGCTCAATATCTCCAGCCATGAGAAGTGAGAGTAGGGCTAGCCAGGGGAGGAACAATCTTACGAGCGGCCTACCTCCAGACCTGTGCTTGCTTTGGACTTTCTTCACCCTGACCGTACACATAAGGCATCTAGTGTCAAGGCTAAGGACAGTACCGTAGTGCATTACCTTAGTTACAAGTAGGTTGGAAAAGGAGAAATCAGTATCATCATGGGAGGAGGGCCACAACCCTGGGTCAATAAATAGGCTAGGAGTCGAGGTAGCACAATAAAGGAGGACTAGCCCCAGGGCCAGTATCATAATTATTAGTGTCGAAAAACCACCTGCCGCCCCCTCCTGAACATAGGAGAGGTGGCTTCCAGTTCTTCCATGGTAAGGACAGTAGTAACCACCCCCACAGATTATAGGCAACTGGAGACCTAGAAAAGGAGCAAACCAGGGCTCCTGGAAACCTGTAAAAGGGGCAAACCAGGACACCCCGTATGGTAGGGCCCCAAAAGGAACAGATCACCACAACTAGCACGCTGGGGACCCTCGGTGTAGGTCACCCACGCCTCCCCTCCTCTCATCATCAGCTTGCAGTAGTTGAAGGCGTTGGGACAGCAGATAGCAGAGCAGGAACTAAACAGTGCTGATAGGCAAGCAGGTGGTGAAAATAGGAAAATGTCTTTAAAGGCAAGACAGAAGAAGTGTTAGGCCTAATAGCTGCACTCTGTATCTTTAAGAGGAGTTGCAATATTAGAGAGAGGGAGGATGAACATTGCTAGGGTTGTGCCGAGGGGAGGGGAGCATTTAATAAAGGCTGGAGTTGGGGATCGGGGTGGGTGAAAAATTCAAGCAGCAAGGAGACAGAAGGACAGAAAGTGAAAGAGAAATTGAATTATTTGCAGGGCAAAGCTTACAACTGTGACCCAAATGGAATCTGGTCTAAACAGAAAAAACTGTATCACTTTAAACTTACTTTCTGATCCAGGGTAGCTTACCACTGGACCTTAAAACAAAAGATTTTACAATCTACAAACCTGCAGCCTAAATGAACTTGCACTTCAAACTACCCTTACAGTGCAAAATTGCTGTAAACAAGCTTAGGTTCGCGTTTAAGTTAGGATTTACAAGATAATTTGAGAGACTTAACAAGTACCACAATCAGAATATAACATTAGCTTAAGGTCCAGAGAGGAAACAGCAGTAGCAAAGAATTAAAGAACTGCAGCAGCCCGTCAGCAGGCAGAGTCGATGGTTCTGGACAGTCCAGTTTCTGCAGCGTACCTTTGGTCTGGTGAACAGTGGGCAGTGCAGCGAGGAAGGCAGCCGGCGGACAGAAGGGGTCCGCCCGGCTGCTGGAAGCAGCAGATGCACCCGTGTCAAGGGTGAAGCTTCGGTCTGGTGAACAGCGGGCAGTGCAGTGAGGAAGGCAGCCGGCGGACAGAAGGGGTCTGCCCGGCTGCTTGAAGCAGCAGACGCACCCGTGTCAAGGGTGAAGCTCCGGTCTGGTGAACAGCGGGCAGTGCAGCGAGGAAGGCAGCCGGCGGACAGAAGGGGTCCACCTGGCTGCTTGAAGCAGCAGACGCACCCGTGTCAAGGGTGAAGCTTCGGTCTGGTGAACAACAGGCAGTGCAGCGAGGAAGGCAGCCGGCGGACAGAAGGGGTCTGCCTGGGTGCTTGAAGCAGCAGACGCACCCGTGTCAAGGGTGAAGCTTCGGTCTGGTGAACAGCGGGCAGTGCAGCGAGGAAGGCAGCCGGTGGACAGAAGGGGTCCGCCCGACTGCTTAAAGCAGCAGACGCACCCGTGTCAAGGGTGAAGCTTCGGTCTGGTGAACAACAGGCAGTGCAGCGAGGAAGGCAGCCGGCAGACAGAAGGGGTCCGCCCGGGTGCTTGAAGCAGCAGACGCACCCGTGTCAAGGGTGAAGCTAAAAGGGTTTTCAGAAAAGGGTCCATTTTGTTTAAGTGACAACTGGAATCCGATGCTAAAGCTCTAGTTCATGTTAACAGGTTTAGTATATGGTACCCGCTTTTTTTGCAAAACCTTGCCAGATGGATAGGAGGATTGCCATGTACACTGAGAACCTTGACAGTGGGAGATATCGCTTAGGATTAGCATAAATAATTTTTTCAATTTCATATAGGTTGTTCAGTGCAAATTAAGCTTATGTTATTTCAATAAAGTTACAGTTTGCAGCTACTATGTGGCATCTAGGCCTTTTTAATTTTTCCATACTAGTCCCAGAGTATGGCTTCCTTTTACGCTTTAGTTTTGTTCTCCCTCAGTCAGTTCCTGCTTCGAGCTGTAGATGCATGGAGTGTGTTTGAAGTAATCCTGCTACCTTACAACACCCTGGTCTGGCCCCACCTGGAGTACTGCATGTAGTTCTAGTTTCCTCAAAACAAGCAGGACACGAAGCAGTTGAAAGGATGCAATGCAGTGCAATGTGAATGATTAGTAGTATGGAGGACAAATGTTATGAGTAGAGGCTAGAGGCCCTTAACATGTTCACCTAGGAAAAAAGGAGACAGAGAGGGGACATGATTTCAGTTTTCACATACTCAAGGACACTGACAAGACTGAACAGTTCGAGATGTTTGACCCGGTGTCTGCAGCAGGATGATTGAACAGGGCCTAACGCACAGGGTTGGTAAATTCAGGGGTAACATTAGGAGGCAGGGTAAAGTGAACCTATGGACTCAGTTTGGGTGTAAACCAAACCCATGGTTAATTCTTTTCTCTACTTTTTCATTTGCCCTGGGAAACCTTTACTGTCTAGGTCTCTTCCTCTTGCGTCTTACAGAATCTGGGCATTTTTCCTTGTGGGGTGAGATTCAAAACCAACATCCTTAGTGGCACAGCTTTTGTTCCTTAGGAGCTACAGATTCTAGACACAGCTCTCCAATGGCATGTGCATGTACTCTGTGGGTGCAAGAAACCCGTACATGGACTCCAGTCTGCATAGGAGCAACTGGGCCATTCACCTCTCTCAAAGTACAGGAGTGGGACCTTCAAATGGTGGCACAGGACTGTCTTCTATCAAATGGCACATGTCTGATGGCTTGTGGGGAATAAGTGGACCCACTAGACCCAAGGCCTGCCTTATCTCAGACTTGAAGCTCTTCCTCAGTCACATGGCTGCAGCTGCCATCCTGCACATCTTCAGGCTGGGGCTCATGGGGACCAGTGCTAGCTGAGGACCCCTTACATACCTCATCCTAGGGCCTTTACCATACCCCAAGTTGGAGGGCCCTCACGGCCATGCAGCTACCATTAATGCCCTTGTCACTCAGCCTTGGCACCCTGGACTCCTCTGAAACAGTCTTATCACTCCTGGCATTTTCCAGGGTCCCCTTTTATATCCCCAGGACCATTCCAATGTGTGCAGCTGCACAGAAAAAAAGGGGGAGCCTTGGAGCCAAACCAATAATAACCCCACAGAGTGGAGCTGCTCAAATAAAACTAGGGTCTCTATAAGTTATCTGTTGTTGACTTTCAGTAGATTTTCTATCACAGACAGGATAGGTTGTTCTCTCCTCACAACAGGGATGCCAACAATTTCAGACAGCCATCTCTATGGACACAGAGAAGGCATTCGGCTAGGTGGACTGAGCCTTCCTTCAACACATACTCTTGGCTATGGGTTTCAGCCAGGTGTTTAAAGCCTGTATTGACACTTTGTATGACTCTCCAGAAGCCACAGTCTGGGTTAATGGAGTTCTTTCACCCTGATTCCCCCTGAAATGGGAAACCAGACAGGGGTGTCCCCTGTCCCCCCCACTTATTTGCACTTTGCATAGAACCATTGGCTGTAGCTATGAGACAGCACTCAGATATTAAGGGTATTAGGGTGTGTCAGATAGAACACAGATGATACCACTTTTTTACTCAGAGACCTGATGCTTTCTGTCCCTGCCCTCCATCAGGAGCTGGAAGAGTATAAAATTAATTATGATGAATCTGAAAAATTATTGGTTTAAGGACATCGCCCTGCCCACTTTAACAGCTCCTTCCCTTTTAAATGGGCACCCTACAATACAATTTGATACTTGGAGGTTCGGATTACCCCCCCAGCTTTCTAGGTGGTATCAGTTGAACCATCTGTGTCTCCCGTGGTAGATAGCGGAAGACCTTAATACATGGACGTTACTCCCGCTGTCCCTTAGGGTAGGGTATCTACCTTAAAAATGAACATACTTCTCCGGTTATTGTTTCTTTTCCAAGCACTGCCAATAACCATCCCACACTCCTTTTGGAAAAAACTTATAGGCCTCACATTAAAATTTTTGTGGCAGGGACATTGAATTAGGGTGGGTATACATACCTTAACCTTGCCCAGAGAAATGAGTTTATCAGATTTGGAATGGTACCACTTAGCGACACAATCAGTACAGCTGATTTCAATCTTTAAACAAAAAATTGACATTGGGCGGTATACACTCTAGAAAATAGGAGCTCCTTGCCAGGGTCTCTTTACACAGTATTATTCATGCCCTGGAATGCGCAGCATTGAGAACCCTTGGACCAGAACATCTATTAAGGTTTTATTGGAATTACACAAACTCATTGCAACTCCAGAAGATGTTGTTCCACTGACTGTTATTATAGGTAACCCAGAATTTCCACAGGGGAGATGGGACCCAGGATTCCACTTCTGGAACCAAAAGGGGCTTATAACTTTTTCTCAGTTCCTAATGGGAGATGTCTGTCTCTTGTTTGTGGATTTAAAGGAGAAATTCCGCCTACTGAACAGTGACCATTACACATTTTTGCAGGTATGGCACTATGTTCTTAATGGCCAAAATAAAGTGTTGATTTCTTGTGATTTGTCTAAGTTAGAAGATCATTTCAAATGGACTGTATGGCTAAAAGACACAGGGCGATCCATTTCCATCATGTACTGCCTACTTCAGGCGGTAGACAACCACACATCAGCTAAAGTTCGGTATAGTTCAGAGATGGAGGCAGGTAATGCCATCCCAGATTCTGAATGGGCTCAAATTTTGGACAGGGGTCGGAAAGTGACTTCATCGTCTGGGTGGTGAGAGTTTCGGTGGAAGGTTCTTCTTCGATTCTTCCATACCCCTGTCATAACAGCACACTTTGGCTACCATACATCCAGTTTGTGCTGGGGAGGCTGCCAAGAGATAGGACATCACTATCATATTTTCTGGGCCTGCCCTCTGCTACAGGATTACTGGAGGCAGAAGCATACAGAACTGGAGTCAATATGGGGTATTACTATTCCCTTCTGCCGTGAGGTGTTGGTGCTGGGCCTTGCCCCCCAGACTAAAAACACAAGAGGTGTAGGGAGGTGTGTCATGTACTATGTCTGGTGGCAGTGAAGATGATCACATGCCACTGACTAACCACTGATATACCATCTCTACCTGAATGGAAAACAAGGGTGCAGCAGTTGGTGCATGGAAAGAATAGGTGCTGTGCTTCAGCTTACCCAAGAGCAGTTTCTCGATAAATGGGGTTGATGGGATATGTACTCCAATGGGCGATAACATTTGTTTCCTATATTTCTCTAGCTAATATAAGGATCCCCTGAATTAACTATAGCAGGCCTTCCCTGTTTACATCTAATTGTTTTCCTTTCTTTAAAACATACATTACCTTCAATAACACGTACTGTGGACATCAGCATGGGACAGCAGTTGGCAGCAGACTCTGCACCTCAGTAAGGTAATTATTTTATATATCAGCTGTTAATATGGAGATATTCATTGTACAATGTATTAAGGTGTTCCGGCAAGGTATCAGTGTGCACTAGTTACAACTGTACATTCAAGAGGGCAAAACTGTTAGTGTAGGTTGTGTTTGGATTGCAACTGTTGGCTCAATCAAACACAGACTTCAGCAGCATCTTATTACAACCAGCAACTGTAGCTGCTACCATTAGCACCATCTTTCAACTATGACCACCTGCTTGCACTTTGCCTCATGTCAACACTATACATTGATGCACCCCAACCTCAGCACTTCAGGTCATCACCTTACCTCACACCCGGTGCCTAATCTATTCCTCCCAAACATGACACCCCCTCCCACTCCAACTCTCACACACTCCCCCGGCATCCCCCTAAGCCTGCTCATGCTACTTACCTCTATGTGTTTGCAACTCAGTAGGGTGTCCTTACTTCAGACACTGGCAAACTGTTATACTGCCTAAGCTGCTCAGTTTTGTGTGTACTTTATTGTAACTCTATCTGTACCAAATGTAATCCTGTAATGCTGTACCTTATTGTCTTTGTAAACTAATGTGGAAACTCTAAATGAGCATCTGCTCACTGGTGTAATCCGAGATCTCAATAAATAAATAATACCGAATATGGTAAAGTACAGTATAGCTATACTGCCATGTAGATTAATCATAATGTTCTGAGGTACTACACTTCTCTTATAGCATTGGTATTATTATCTAGAGCATTGCAGGTAATATGATTTAATAGTTAATGTTCATTCCTAGGTGTGGTCTAGCATAGGTTGAATAAACAGGACTCTGTGATATAATAAGAGGATTAAGTAAAGCTAGCAAGGGAGTATGTGGGAGTAAAGGAACTGGAGTAGGCATAAAGATGGATGGGAGGCACAAAGGTGGAGCAGAGGTGGAACTAGCATGATGCAGGGGGGAGTAGGGAGGGTGGTCAGTTGTAATGGGTGTGGGGCTGCTGTCATCCTAGGTATAATGTGGAGAGCAGGAGGTTGTCAAATGTGTAGACAGCTTGAGCCAATAAGGGAGGAGTTATGGAGGCTGAGATGGGAAGTGGGAAGGAGAGGAATGGGCTGGGGGATCTCATATGAGGAATAGTCAGGGGGTGCCATCTTCTAACAACGTGGCAGGTACTCTCAGGATGGAACCAAAGACAAAAACACTTGGAGTGGGGGCATTCTTACCAAATGTTCAGCAAAGAAACAGGGTGGATAACTGGCATGCAGTAAAGGGTAGAAGAATGGGAGGAGAGGTTTCAGGGCAAGGATGGCAGAGTAGGAATAATGAAGGGAAATCACAAGTTGGACTTGTCAAGGGGAGGATGCCTCAAAAAGGTTTGCTATATTGTCAGGTTTGGATGAGCATAGGGGAAGATAAGGTGGCCATGGATCGGGAAGGAGTGGAGACTAGTAACAGAGAGTCAAGGGAAAAAGTGGGCCAGGTGGGGTTGTGGAGAGCTGGATCAGTGGCAGTAGTGAAAGGGATGTAAGATACATGGGGGAGGAGGTGAGACCAATTCTGGAATGGATGACCAGTGAGAGGGGAAAAGGGAGGTCACCAGGGAAGGCAAAGCAGAGCGCCACCAGGGTGGAGGGGAACTAGGTGTATAGAAGGGAATAGGCCTCTGGGATGTGCTCAGCAGGATATGCAAAATAAGAAGTGGGGAGACGTGAGGGTCATTATACTGGGAGACTCAGTACTAAAGGGTGTGAGATGGAGGGGCGCAAGTAACAGCAATAGGTGCATAGAGTGTATGCCAAGCATGACGGCAAGGAGGGTAGGGTCTCTTATTCCAAAGTGCGTAGGACAGGATAGAGAGTTACCTCACATAGTGGTGCATCTAGGCACCAATGACCTTGCAGGGTGTGAGGTAGAGGAGGTTCAGAATAGATTCAAGGTGGTAGGAAAGATATGTAAGGAGGCAGGAAGATTGGTTTCATTCTCAGAGGTTCTTCCAGTCCCTAGGGCAAGTACTGTCAGAAAGCAAAGGATTGAGGAGCTCAACACTTGGTTGAGGTGGTGGTGTGAATCTAATGGGTACAGGCTGGTGTGTGAGAGGGGAAGGACAAGGGAAAATAAGGACCTGTACGCACTAGACAGGCTGCATTTAAGTAAAAAGAGCACAAAGGTTCTGTAGGTTAAGTTAGAGGAATATTTAGCAGTTAATCAGAATTTAAACTAGACTTGGGGTTGGGGAGCAAAAGGTGTGCTTCACTCATAGGCACCAGGAAAGGGGGGCCATCAGGCTTACCCCCCTATTACATCACCAGTTTGAAAGGGAGTGTTAACAGTGGTGGGAAGGGGGTGGAACCCCAGGAGGGGAGGGTCATAAAGGGTTGACATGGAAGAAAGGGGCACAAGGATCAAGATGGAAGATGCTATCCATGAATGCAAGGAGTCTGGCAAATATAACAGCAAATCTTCAGGCACTAATGGCACAAGGAGGGGTGGACATAGCAGCCATCACAGAGATATGGGCATCCCAATACCATAACTGGGACCTTGTGATCCCTGGGTACAAATTGTACCAGAAGGACAGGGAGAGGAGTGGGGGGTGGTGTAGCCTTATTTGTAAGTGAAGCAATAATATGCACCTGGGAGGAAGATGAGGAGGATGAGGGCTAAGAAACTGAGCTGAATGAGCAAGGAGGTCATGAAAAAGGTAAGGAGGAAAAGAGCTTCCTTTAGGAGGTACAAGAAAACAGGAAGGGGAGAGGACAGGGAGGAGTACCTGAAGGAATCGAAGGAGGTGACATGGGCAGTAAGGGGAGTCAAGTAATCAACGGAGCTCAGGCTGGCACAAAGCATTAAGAAGGGGGAGAAGGACTTCTTCAGGTACTTGATCTCTCTGCAGCTTTTGACACTGTGGACCATGGTGTGCTTTTGGAACGCCTGCGGTTCTATTGTGGACTGTCTGGTACGGTTCTACAATGGTTTCAATCTTTTCTCACAGGGCGGAGACATAGGATTATCACTGGAATTTATTCCTCTGATGCCATCTCTTTGCCTTGTGGGGTTCCGAGGGTTCCATTCTGGCACCCATGTTGTTCGCTGTCTATATGCTGCCATTGGGAGACATTATTAGGCAATATGGTTTGCTCACTGCTATGCAGATGATACCCAGCTATATTTGTCCTTTAGTCCCAGGCAAGAAGATGCAGTCTCTATACTTAACAACTGTCTATCCGAGATCAGTGATTGGATGAGTGCCAGCTGGCTAAGGTTAAACCCGATAAGACTGAGGTGTTGGTGGTGGACCCAGGTCGTCGTGAGGCGGATTGTAGGTTGGTCTTCCTTCGGGCATATGGATCGATGGTGCCCAGCTCTCGACCTCAGACCGGGTGCGTAACCTGGGCGTTATTATTGACGACAGTTTGACGCTGAAATTCCAGGTGTCATCTGCTGTCAAATCCTCCTTTTACCATCTGAGGAATATTGCTCTGGTGAAACACCTTGTTCCTCCGGCTGAC
This sequence comes from Neoceratodus forsteri, assembly GCA_016271365.2. Classification (NCBI taxonomy): domain Eukaryota; kingdom Metazoa; phylum Chordata; order Ceratodontiformes; family Ceratodontidae; genus Neoceratodus; species Neoceratodus forsteri. The sequence goes on along the minus strand of CM028136.1, from coordinate 428,794,105 downwards.
CTCCCGACATTAGTCCATGCCTTTGTTACTTCTCGCCTGATACTGCAATGCCCTGTACCTAGGGCTGCCGGGGTTGATATCCGCCACTTGCAGCTGGTGCAGAATGCAGCAGCCAGGCTTTTGACGGACATCTATGAGAATCATATTACACCTCAGTGGCGCGAGCTGCACTGGCTGCCGGTTCAGTGGGCGGATCACCTTTAAGGTCGGTTTACTGACCCATAAAGCCCTCACGAACAGGGACCGCGATATCTTCAAGATCTGCTTGTTCCCTACTGTCCCTCTCACTCCTCCAGCTCCACGGCGAGGGATTGCTAGAGGTTCCCAGGGTTCATTTAAAACATCGGGGCACAGGCGTTTTCTTATACTTACTTCTAGATTCTCTACCATCGTGGATACTGAGCTGCCTGACCGTTGAAAGCTTTAAGTCAGAACTGAAAACCTATTTATTTCAAAAGGCGTATGGGGAGTAGTTTATTGCACTGTATTGTAATTATAATTTATTGTTGTTTGTTATGTTGTATGTATGTTTTTATATGCATTTAAACTGTTTTATTGTACAGCGCTTTGATTTCGAAAAGCGCTTAAAAATAAACTTTTACTTACTTTTACTTACTTATTTACTTACATCAGGGAAAAAGGAACTGTAAGGACCACATAGTAAGGATTAGGAAGGAGGGGGTTGGGTGGAAGCAGAGGCAACAAGGCAGAAGCGTAAATGATTACTTCTGCTCTGTATTTACTAAGGAGAAGAGGGGTGATACCCAAGGGAGGGAGGAACAGCAGAAATGGGGGGGGTGACAGATGGGGAAATCATGGAGGGCAGACTTCTGGAGGGTTTGAGGGAACTGAGGGTGGACAAGGCGCCAGGCTCTAATGGCATCCACCCCAGAGCACTGAAGGAACTGGCAGAGGTCCCTGCAGGACCTTTGGCAGACCTATTTAATGCCTCACTACACTCAGGGTGTGTACCTCAGGACTGGAGGATGTCTCATGCGGTGCCCTCCACAAGAGTGGCCCCAAGGATGAACCAGGGAACTACAGACAGTGAGCCACACATCCATTGTGGCTAAGCTGATGGAGACTATCCTGAAGGAGAGGCTGGTGGCTCTCCTAGAGGCCAAAGGACTACAGGACAGCAGACAGCATGGCTTCATATGTGGCAGATACTGCCAAACCAACCTGGTGGAGTTCTATGACTGGGAAACTAGGCAATTGGATGGGGGCCATGCAGTGGATGTCCGGTATCTGGACTTCAGTAAGGCATTTGACTCAGTGCCACATGGGAGGCTGGGAAGTGAGTTAGAAGGCACAGGGGCAGGTGCAAAGCTGGTGAGATGGGTAGGAAACTGGCTTCAGAGAAGGCAACAGAGGGGGGTGGTCGTGGGGGGGGCTCTCATCCCCAAGGGTAGTGATGAGTGGTGTTCCACAGGGCTCGATGCTGGGACCAGTGTTGTTTGGGGTATTCACTGAAGACATATCATTGGGCATCAAGAGCAAGATCAGTGTGTTTGCTGATGACACCAAGATGGGAGTGGTGGTGGATGACCTAGGGGGATGGCAGGGGTTGCAAGATGATCTGGCAAAGCTGGAAACCTGTTCAGACACCTGGCAACTGGGGTTTAATGCCAAAAAGTGCAAGGTGCTGCATTTTTGGATGAAGAACCCAAGGAGCAGTTACCAGCTGGGGGGGAGTGCAGCTAGCCAAGACAGAGGAGGAGAAGGATTTGGAGGTTCTCATTACAGGGTCAATGAACAACTCAGCACAATGTAGGAAGGCAGCTGCAAAGGCCAACAAAATGCTGGGTTGCATTGCAAGGGGTATGTCCTCGAGTAGGGGGGAGGTGATTCTGCCACTGTATAGATCATTAGTTAGATCACACCTGGAGTACTGCGTGCAGTACTGGTGCCCATATTTGAAGAGGGACATTAAGTTACTGCAGGGGGTGCAGCGCAGGGCGACAAAGATGATCAAGGGGCTGGGGGACTTACCATATGAGAGGAGGCTGAGAGAGTTGAACATGTACTTGCTGGAGGAGAAGAGGGATAGGGAGACATGATTGAAACCTTTAAGAACATGAAAGGAATAAACAAGACAGGTATGGAGGGGCTGTTCAAAGTAAGGAAGGGGAGGGACACCAGGGGCCATGATATGAGAGTGGAAGGAGGAAGGTTCAGGAGGGAGATGAGGAGCCACTTTTTTACAGAGAGAGTGGTAGCTGGGTGGAATGCGTTACCTGCAGAAGTGGTATCCAGTAGAACAGTGGACTGCTTCAAAAGGGGCTGGAACAGGGCAAGAGACAGGGTCAATGGAGAGGAAGGTTGGGGGGGAAGCTGCAGAATAAGGGGTGCTAGCTGCACATTCGAGTAGACTTGATAGACCTCTAGGCCTTTATCTGATGGTAAATGTTGTATGTTTGTATGTCCATAAGGCAGAATAGAAGCCTTATGGGTAAGACTCCAGAACAATAAAGGGAGAAGACTTTGATTGGGAGTGATGTACAGACCACCCTCACAGAATGTGGAGATGGACAGGGAGATGAGGAATCAGATCAGGAAGATGGGAGGTAGAGGAAACCTTGTAATAACAGGTGATTTCAACCTGCCTGGTATTGACTGGAATACCCCGGCTACCTCTTCTGCTAGGTAAAATGTACTCCTGTAATTTTCCCAGGACTGTTTTCTGGTGTAGGGGATCATACAGCTGACCAGGGATGGTGCCATACTGGACCTGGTGCTTTCAGACGGACAGCATGTTCAAGAGATAGCTGTGGAGGAATCCTCATGGGTAGCGACCATTAATGTGGTTTTACCTCAATATGGGTAAAGAATCAGCTAAGACCAAGATGAGAGTGGTAGACTTCAGGAGAGTGGACTTTAGAGGAATGGAGGCTATACTTGTAGGGCATCTTACAGAAATCAGACTGGGGATGGATGCGGAGCAGAAATGGTCCATCATTAAGTTGGGTCTGAATGAGGCCACAAAAGAATGCATGAAGACTCAGAGTAAGAAGTCCAGGACCAAGAGATCAAGCTGGTTCAACAAGGAAGTGGCAGTGAAGGTAAGGAAGAAGAGGGCAGCCTTTCAGAAGTATAGGCGTACTATGAGTGAGGAGGACAGAGAATTTTTTTCACTGAAATCTCGAGAAGCAGAGTGAGTGGTCCATGTGGCTAAAACTGCAAAGGAACTAAGGCTAGTACAGGGAAGGGGGAAAATGACTTCTTCAGATGTATAAGGGAGAGAAAAAGCAGTAAGGAAGGGATTGTTAGAATCAAGAAGGAGGGGGGATGGGCGGAAAACAGCAAAGAACAGGCTGAGGCACTGAATGAGTACTTCAGCTCTATATTCACTAGGGAAAAGGATGGACCTATGCTGCAGGGGATTATGGGGTAGGAATGGGGGGGATGAAACAGTTAGGGACATCAAGATAGATAGGGTTTTGGAAGGTCTCAGGTCCTTTCAGGTGGACAAGGCACCTGGCCCGGATGGCATACATCCAAGGATCCTGAGAGAACTGGCGGAAGTGTTGGCAACCCTCCTGGTGGATCTGTTTAACACCTCACTAAAGATGGGATATGTGCCTTGGGACTGGAGAATGGCTCATATGGTGTCACTATACAAGAGTCCCAGAGATGAGCCTGGCAAATATAGACCGGTCAGTCTAGCATCCATTATTGGTTAATTAATGGAGACCATTCTAAAAGAAAGACTGGTAAACTCTCTGGAGGTTAATGGTCTCTAGGATGATAGGCAGCATGGGTTTGTCATGGGGAGATCCTGCTAAACAAACATGATAGAGTTTTTTGACTGTGTCACAAGGTCGTTAGACAAAGGCCAGGGAGTGGATGTACTATACCTGGACTTCAGTAAGGCCTTCGACTCCATGTCACAATGGTAGGTTGGGGTGCAAACAAAGTAGCCTGGGAGTTGGGGTTAAGCTTCTGGGGTGGGTCAGGAGCTGGCTGCTGGAAAGGAAACAGAGAGTGATGGTAGGGGGTGAACTATCCAAGCCTAGACCTGTAACCAGCTGGGTACCGCAGGGATCAGTGCTTGGTCCAGTATTATTCAACATCTTTATTGGTGACATAGCAATAGGGGTCAAAAGTAAGGTCTGTCTTTTTGCAGATGATACTAAAATCTGTGGGATGGTGGACATAGAGGAGGGGAGACAGGAACTCAGGGAGGATCTGGCCAGACTTAAGAAATGGTCTGGAATCTGGCAGTTGGGGTTTAATGCCAAGAAGTGCAAGGTCATGCACTTGGGAGCTAGGAACCCAGGAGCCAGCTACCGGCTTGGAGGGGGTACAGGTATTCAGCTCAAAGGAGGAAAAGGATCTAGGAGTGATAGTCAAGGGTGACATGAAACACTCTGCAGTGCTGTAAAGCAGCAGCCAAAGCAAATCAAATGCTGGGATGCATCTCCAGGGGAATCACCTCCAGGAGAGAGGAAGTCATTCTGCCCTTGTACAAGTCATTCATTAGACCACACTTGGAGTACTGTGTGCAGTTCTGGTGCCCTTATTTGAAGAAGGACATAAAGCTACTTGAGGGGGTCCAGCGTAGTGTGACTAAGATGATCCAGGGCAGAGGAGACAAACCATATGAGGAGAGGTTAAGGGAGCTTAATATGTATTCCTTGGAGGACAGACGGGGGGGGGATGATGGAAACCTTCAAGTATCTAAAGGGTATAAACAGGTTTGAAGTGGAGGGTATTTTCAATTTAAAAAGGGAGGGGACCACTAGGGGTCACAGTGTGACACTTGTGGGGGTAGATTTAAAAAAAGAATTGAGGAGGCAGTTTTTCAGAGAATGGGTGGTGTCAAAGTAGAATGAACTGCCTAAGGAGGTGGTATCTTTGGAAACAGTGGAAAGTTTTAAAGGGGGGGACAGGATAAAAATGAGAGTGGCAATGGGAGGCAGGTGGTGATGAGGAAGGGGAGGAGGATTGCTCTTGGAGGCAAGAGGAGAGTGGGGCAGCTCCAGTAAAAATAGACTGAGCTGCACAATCAAACAGACTTGATAGACCACTAAGGCCTTTTCTGCTGAGAGTTTTCATATGTTTGTATGTTCAGTGGTAGACAGTTTTGAGGTTTTGGGTTAAATGTTCTTGTTTTTCACTTTTCTTGTATTTCTTAACCTTTTTGGCAGGAACACTCTTTAATAACTCTTTTCACTCAAGAAGAAGTGAGAGTATTGTAGACTGTTTTGCAGATGCACAGAGACTGCAACAAAGAAATATTTTATTCAAAGTTTTCATAAAGCAATGATCTTGCAGACTTTCTTATTAACACAATGGTTGTCAGGGGACTTTACTTTGTGTATAACAGTTTGATTTGTACATGCTTGAATGTAGAAGCCTATCCAAGGCTGTGCTACGCTGGCTTAGTAATACTGTGTCATGTATTGTAACACTCTTTGGTTTGCTGTCTCAATAAACCTGAAGTTACAAAAAAGACAAGATCGCTTATATTTGCCTCTATACCCCTAGTCTCTGGGTCAATGTTTTACTCTAAGACTTGCACTAAATCCCACTTATGAAACAGTCACTAGGTCCCCAATTTAGCAATCTTTGCTAGGGCTTCCCCAGACAGTGAACACATCACTATCATAATCTCTCTCTACCAGCCTGGGGAGTGAAATACTCCAGTTTGCTTCTGAACATCGATCCCCTGCCCAGCAGCATGAGACAATAACAGTGAGTCATTGTGCTGAACAGAATGATTGTTTGTATGTTCACTTGCAAAGCATGCAAGTGTTATTGGTATCAGTCTAAGCTGTGAGAGGGTTTTTGGAAGTGCACCCCTCCTCCACCTATCACAGCTCCAGAACACTGAATCCCTTCCTTAATTTCACCCACTCACATACAACTCATATAACTTGCATACCCATGATGCAGTGCTTACAACTCATGGAATTAATACATTCTCCACATGTGTCAGCTGGCTAGGCTGCCTACTCCTACTGCCTCCCTAAATTATAGAATTCCCTCCCCTTATCCATCCACTTTGCCTCTTCCCTTCACTCCCTCTCTTCTCTTCTCTTAATGATTTCTTCCCACCCTCATGCAAATGTACCTGCTATCCACCCCCCCATTCCTCCTGTCACCTTCTCCTCCTGTGCTTCTCCCCTTGTCTTCCCCTTCCACCTATAGCACTGCCCTAGCCCTCCTGCTTCTTATATCCTGAATCCTTGTCTAATTTCCACTGCCTCTGCTCTGTTCCAGTCATAACTGATAATTATCAGTTGCCTTTTTTGTGAGCCTCTTATTGCAAATATGGTTCCACTTCTGTTGTAAATGTTATGAAAATGTGCATATCATACTGTAAAGGCTCTGACTTGTTGTTTCATATCTCCCATGCCCCTTCCCCCAGGATGCATTTGGAAATGAGCTTCTACTCAGCTCAGTATGCCTTTCCTGTGGTTCAGTGGTTGAGCAGGTTGCACACTCACCTCTGTGACCAGAAGATCGAAAGGATGTGGGTTCCAACTCCACACCAGGCACTTGGGGTAAATCCCAATACTGACACTGTAGTGCATCAAGAGGGGGATGCTGTACTCCTGAGGTGCTGTCTTTCGGATGAGACATTAAACCAAGGTCCCATCTGTCTGTTCTGGTGGTTGTTCAGCTGGATGTTAAAGATCCCATGGCACTTCTCAAAGTGTTTTTTTTATCAAAAAGATATGTGCATACAAAAAGGAAAAATCATTATAATATTTCCATGACAATTGAAAAGTAAAACTTTCATACAAAAACATCTTGAGTATATATAAACACAAATACAAAGAGAGGAAGAAAAAAAACTGAAGAGTGAATCCATATACAAAAAATAAAGACTAAATCAAGTTCATGCAATTTACATTTTTAGGCATCCAGATTCTGGGTAAAAGAAAAGGGAAGAAAAATGTCCTGATGTACCATACAAAAATAGCATCCCTGTCTGGTTTCTTTTCTTATCTTCTTTTCCAAGTAGTTACTATAACCAAGTGACATGTTTCCCCTTTCTAAATGGTGGGGTTTGGAACCTTGACATCTTTCTTTTTGTTTTAGTGTATTTAGGTTTTCAGAATTGGACTGCAAAACTTGGATAGGTATCCAAATGACTTGTTGCAGAGTCAGTTTACATCTTGTCTGCCATAATCCATACTTAATACAGGTTAGAACTAATCTGAGTGTGCTAGCGCTAGGAGAGAAAGTGTTTGGAAAAATATCTAAATATAAGGCATCGGTGATGTAAGTTCCCTGGGGAATGGTATCCATGTATGAGTCAATATTTCCCAGGATGTTTGTGCAAAAGGGCATTGGAAAAAAGATGGTCCATGGTTTCAGGCTGTGCAAAGCAGGTAAGTCTGGGGCAGAACCCTTCAGTTCTGTCTTTGTGCTTTAAATTGTCTTTGACCCAAAGTCTCCCATGGGCACATAGTCATATCATGTCCCATAATTGTGGGGGTGTGATTTTATCTGAAAGCATATCTGCAGTTGCTTTTAACTTAGGTTGTGGGCGTTCTGAGTATGTGGGTGGTGTTAAGAAGTATTCTGTTTGTGTTTTGTGGTAAAATTGCTTCCAAGTGTTACTCCTTCGACTTGTGTATTTAACATTCCATACTTTAAGCTTACTAATACAGTCCCCTAAATATCGTGGGTGATCTCCCATTATAGCTTGTTTGGGGATCAGCCCTGTCTTCTCCCATGTCTGTAATGGGGGAGGATATGATCTGCCACCCAAGGGTGCCATATAGAGATGGGGCCTGCAATGAGAGTGTAAATGTTAGAGTATAAAAAGATACTACAAAAAAATACAATGGAATTTGGCATTTTTAAACCTCCTGATGCAGTGTCTAGGTATAGTATTCCTCTTTTTATAGGGTTGAGGTGACGTCCTGATTATGCATTGAAAAACTTTGGGTGAGGGAAAAACATCGGGATCAAGAAAGTGCTGATCATGAATATTCCTTTCTTTTTGCACATACTCCACCTGTTCCACTGTGCTACTCTGTCTAAGGCTATGTTGATAGTATAATGCCAGTTATAATAGGCTGAGGCTGCATGTCAGTAATGAATACCTAACATTTTGCATCCGGTTTGTATCAGTGGGACGCCTGCAATATCTGTGGGGGAGGCTGGTGCTGGCCCTATTAGTATGCATTTACTTTTTATGAGATTGAGCTGGGAGCACGAAACCCTGGAGAATTCCCCAAATAAAGGTGCCATTTGTTGTCCTGAGGCTAGATCAGCTACAGTTATGCAGCGATCATCAGCATATGCCAAAGTTTTTATTTCTATGTCATGACTAGAGACTGAGAGACCTTGTATGTCTGGATGAAGGTTTATTTTCCGAATGAGGGGAATCCAGCGTAAGAATATATAGGATCGGACTGAGGCAGCAGCCTTACCTGACTTCCACTCTAATTGTGCAAGGGTGACTAATCCAGCCATTTATGTATGGGGAAACTTCTGCATCTTTGTAACATAGCTTAATCCAGTTAATGAAAGAGGGAAGAAAACCATAGGCTTCTAAACATGCCCATAGGTAGTGATGTGAAACCTTATCAAAAGCTTTGGTTAGATCAATGTTTAGTAGATAACCCATGTGTTCACCATTGTTGCCTTTTTCTAGAATTTCTCTCATTACTATTGAAATATCTGAGATTTTCCTTCCTGGAAGTAAGCATGCTTGTGTGGGGTATAATAAGGATGTAAGGGCTGCAGTTAATCTATTACTGAGTAGCTTTGTGAATATCTTGAAATTGGAATTTAACAGGGAGATAGGTCTCCAATTTTTTAAGAATTCTGTGGGTACAGTTTTGCGTAATAAAATCAGAAGGGCCGTATACATATCTTTAGGAATTAGTTTGTGTGACAAAATATAGTTATATGTGGTTCGTAGCTCAGTGCTTATGTTACATACTGTAGCTGAATGATGTCGATTGTGCTTGGATGCAGAGACCAGGCTAGTAAGTAGGACAGTGCTTGCCAGGTACTGGTATGAAATGATTAGTGCATAGGTACTTCAGCATAGACATGAGCAAGTCATATAGAATAGTGGATGGGCGACCATCCACAACAAGGCTGTGTTTCATCGAGGGAGTTGATGATGTCATAGAGACTTCTAGAGTGAAGCTCGAGAGGTCTCTGGCATCATCAACTCCCGAGATGGAAACACAGACTTCGTTGTGGATGGGCGACCATCCACTGTTTTTTATAGTATATGGTTCCCCAAAATAGATACTAGGTTCATACCTTGTTCACGCTTCTGCACTCCTCCTCGCTCGAGTCCCTTTCCCTAAGATAACGGTCCTCTTCCTAGCTGCAGTTACGCGCTCATATTCCGGTCACATCCACGCTCATCGCCATAGTCCCACTCTGCTTTTACCAAAACTGTGCCATTTTGTTAAAAAAAAAAAAAAAAAAAATCAAATTGATATTTTTGACAGACCGACCCGATTATGGTAGTCTGTGTCCACACTGTCTGCTCACCAGACCACTCACTAAATGAGTCCGCCATTTTTGTATGTATTTATCTCAGCCTGTTTCCACAATCAGGTAGGAGCTCAAGGGTGAAAAGTTGTTGTACTATCAATGTGACGTCAGAGCGATAGTAAAACTTTTTTGACCTTTGAACTGTTCTGCAACAAGATTTAGAAAACCTTTGTTTTTCATACACAATAAGCACTAACCATATACTATAGTGATTATAGTATATGAGCTGGATAGTATATGCAAGGTGCTTAGATGCTTGAACTGATGAGTCACTTGTTATGACTTGATGTTTTGGCCTTTCTCTGTATCCCACCGTAGGAAGGGTGCTTAGTCCAGTAGTATGAGACCCTCCCCCATGGCATAAGAGTGCCGGTGAAGGAGGAGGAGGTGTCAGGGGAGGAAGGAGGGGAGTGCGACTCACTCTAAGCAGAACGATGGATAGCTTGCTGGCTCAAATAGGATGTGGGGGAGGAGCTCTTCCCCCACATAACCACAGGCATGCGCCCTTCAATTATGTGTGGTTCATAGCTCAGTGCTTATGTTACATACTGTAGCTGAATGACGTAGATTGTGCTTGGATACAGAGGCCAGGCTAGTAAGTAGGACGATGCTTGCCAGGTACTGGTATGAAATGATTAGTGCATAGGTACTTCAGCATAGACATGACCAAGTCAATCTAGTATGGACACTAACCAGAGGTGGGAGCTCATAAAGCTGGGGATAGTGAAGGCAACCAAAACCTGCTGCAAGGCCCAGAGCAAAAAGACTAGGGCTAAGAAACTGAGCTGGTTGAGTAAGGAGGTAATGGAAAAGGTAAGGCGGGAAAGAGCTGGCTTTAGGAAGTACAAGAAAACAGGGAGGGGGAGGACAGGGAGGAGTACTTGATGGAATCAAAGGAGGTGACAAGGGCAGTAAGGGGAGCCAAGGCATCTACGGAACTCAGGCTGGCACAAGGCATTAAGAAGGGGAAGAAGGACTTCTTTAGGTACATCAGGGAGAAAAGGAGCTGTAAGGACCACATAGTAAGGATTAGGAAGGAGGGGTTGGGTGGAAGCAGGGTGCGATAAGGCAGAAGCACTAAATGAGTACTTCTGCTCAGTATTTACTAAAGAGAAGAGGGGGTGACACCCAAGGGGGGAGAAATGGCAGAAACAGGGAGGGAAGGGATGGCAGATGGGGAAACATAGAGGGCAGAGTTCAGGAGGGTTTGAAGGCAATCAGGGTGGACAAGGCACCAGGCCCAGATGGCATATACCCCAGGGTACTGAAGGAGCTAGCAGAGGTCCTTGCAGAACCTTAGGCAGACCTATTTAATGCCTCAGTACATTCAGGGTGTGTACCTCAGGACTGGAGGATGGCTCATGTGGTGCCCCTCCACAAGAGTGGCCCCAAGGATGAACCGGGAAAGTACAGACCAGTGATCCTCACATCCATCGTGGGTAAGCTAATGGAGATTATCCTAAAGGAGAGGCTGGTGGCCCTCCTAGAGGCCAAAGGACTACAGGACAGCAGACAGCATGGCTTCATATGGGGCAGATCCTGTCAAACCAACCTGATGGAGTTCTATGACTGGATAACTAGGCAACTGGACAGGGGCCATGCAGTGGATGTCCTGTATCTGGACTTCAGTAAGGCATTCGACTTGGTGCCGCATGGAAGGCTGGGAAGTAAGTTAGTAGGCACAGGGTGGGTGCAAAGCTGGTGAGATGGGTAGGAAACTGGCTTCAGGGAAGGCAACAGAGGGTGGTGGTGGGTGGGGAGCTCTCACACCCAAGGGTAGTGACAAGCGGTGTTCCACAGGGCTTGGTGTTGGGACCAGTGTTGTTTGGGATATTCATTGCAGACATATCATGGGACATCAAGAGCAAGATCAGTCTGTTTGCTGATGATACCAAGGTAGGAGCAGTGGTGGATGATCTAGGGGGATGGTAGGGGTTGCAGGATGATATGGCAAAGCTTGAAACCTGGTCAGACACCTGGCAACTAGGATTTAATGCCAAAAAGTGCAAGGTGCTGCATTTTGGGATGAAGAACCCAAGAAGGAGTTACCAGCTGGGGGGAGTGCAGCTAGCCAAGACAGAGGAGGAGAAGGATCTGGGTGTGCTCATTACAAGGTCAATGAACAACTCGGCACAATGTAGGAAGGCAGCTGCAAAGGCCAACAAAATGCTGGGTTGTATTGCATAGGGTATATCCTCGAGGAGGGAGGAGGTGATTCTGCCACTGTATAGGTCATTAGTTAGACCGCACCTGGAATACTGCGTGCAGTACTGGTGCCCGTATCTGAAGAGGGACATTAAGTTACTGAAGGGGGTGCAGCACAGGGTGACAAAGATGATCAAGGGGCTGGGGGAATTATCATACAAGAGGAGGCTGAGGGAGTTGAACATGTACTCACTGGAGGAAAGGAGGGACGGGGGACATGACTGAAACCTTTAAGTGCATGAAAGGAATAAACAAGATAGGTACAAAGGGGCTGTTCAAAGTAAGGGAGGAGAGGGGAGGGGAAGGACACCAGGGGCCATGATATGAGACTGGAGGGAGGAAGGTTCAGGAGGGAGATGAGGAGACACTTTTTTATAGAGAGGGTGGTGGCTGGGTGGAATGTGTTACCTGCAGAAGTGTATCCAGTAGAACAGTGGACTGCTTCAAAAGGGGATGGGACAGGACAAGGGGGAGGGTTAATGAAGGGGAAGGGTGGAAGGAAGGGGCAGCTGCAGAATAAGGGGTGCTAGCTGCACATTCGAGCAGACTTGATAGACCTTTAGGCCTTTATCTGCTGGCAAATTTTGTATGTTCGTATGCTTGTATATGAGCTGGATAGTATATGCAAAGTGCTTAGATGCTTGAATTGATGAGTCACTTGTTATGACCTGATGTTTTGGCCTTTCTCTGTATCCCACCGTAGTAAGGATGCTTAGTCCAGTAGTATGAGACCCACCCCCCAAAAAAAATAATGATATTGTACGATTAGTCTGTAACTGACAGTTGGAAGGATGTTTGGTCAAGTAGGATGAGATGCCCCAAAGAAATGAATAGCAGAATGACTACCTCCTCCAACTCCGGAGAGTGTGACCAGTAGCACACAGGAGAGGAAAACCCCCCTTGGGGAGAACATCTGAGGACCCATGGCTACTGACCTGCCTGTCCTTCTGGGCATACTAAAGGAGAGTAATCCTAAATAAACAATTTAAATTAATTGGCTAATCCGAATCCAAAGGCATAGATCGTGATCCAGTGAAATTAAAAACTGAAGAAAGCATTAATTGAAAGCATCTGGTGAACATAGCAGCATTCTGCAAGTATACTCCTAGTCTGAGAGTTCATGTCCAAGGCAGAATGATAGAACTGGAATCCATGGTCTGTAAAAGTCAAAGAGTCGAAACAGTGTGGATGAAGCACTCCAGCAGCGGAGGAAGTCTTCATTGAGGAGAACCAGTAACTAAAGGGGAAGTGTCCATGTCCAAAGGTGGAGGACAATAGTCCGTGTTCCACATGGCAAGCTGTGCAAATGAAGGCTTTGGTGAGGAAATACAGGAGCTAGCGCATGCTGCACAATCTGGAGAGGGTGGAGCAGTAGGAATCTCTGATCTGGAGTGGGAAGCAGGTAAGCAAAGTAGGTACATAGCTCAGGGCGAATAGGCAGATAAAGTTAGATGCACCTCCAGATTTCAAGGGGCGAAGTAGGTAGCAGACTAGGCAAGTTTGACTGATGTACCCCTAGGCCCTGCAAGGGCAAAGCAGGTAATATGAGCGAATAGCGTAAAGCAGCAGACACATACGTAGGTCAGTAGTAGTAGCAATGAAATCTGCATGATGCAGACAAGTAGCATAGGAGTAGAATGGTATATATTATGTACAGCCAACAGCGAGGAGCATGAGGAATAGCAATAGCACAGGAATTGAAGAGCTTCATCTGGTGAGCCAAATAGCTACATAGCGATGGAGATATCCACGTTTCGAAAGCCAGAATGGTACAGTTGCTAGAATTGACTTGGAGAGAATAGTCTGACTAGGCCTGAATAGTCAAGCTTACGAGTCATAAATGGTGATGACTGAAGAGGCTGAATCAAAGGAAGCATCGGTGTCACATGGGTCCAAGAAGTCTTACCCGAGCACAAATCATGAGATTGATGGTCCTCTAGATGAGCTCAACTAAGTGTCTTGGCAGGAGTGTAGTAGTAGTAATTCATAGGACTGAAGCAGCAAGGCAGAAGCATCCAAAAATAGATGACGAATGGCTAAACAATCCAGATGTGAGTCCATGGTAAAAGGAGCTCCGAAGGCTGGAAGACATGGCGGCAGGAGGCGCAAAGTTAAAAATGTGAACCTCCAGGCCCAGAGCTGAGTGAGGCAGGTGTAGAATAGAAGTAGGTAAACCCTCAGGCCTGATGGGTGAGGCAGGTCATAGAAGCAGGTGAATACTGAAGCAGTAACATAAGTTCAAGGACCTCTGGGTCCATAGGGGTGCAGGTCTTTCAAAGTACAATGCGGTGAACCTCTGGCCCTGCGGGGCAAGGTAGGTTGTAGAGCAGGTAGATAAGTAACAGTAATTTCGAACTGCATGTAGTGCAGAAAGCAGCACAAAGGTAGGGAATAGATTGTAAATGATATTGTAATTGTAGCATATCCTGATTCAGTGTGGTGCAGGAGTAGTAATCCAGTTGAAGGCAGACTTAGGAGAGTGATGAAAGGTGCTGTAGACTGTCGTATCTGGGAGATTGAAGATGATAAGACTGCCGTGAATAGACCTAGGCAGATGAACTGACAACTCGACCAGAGGTAAACATCCTGGAACTGCATTAAATCAGTGACTGAGTCTTAAGGTAAACTGAGGAAGGCAGTGTGGAATACACTGCAAGGAGTTCTGGTGGAGACAGTAGTAGTAGTAATTCCGAAGAGTTGAGGTAGCAGGGCAAGAATCATCCAAGAAATTAGGTGACTAGCTTGATGTAATCCAGAGATAATTCAGCGGAAGGAAGAAGCTTTAGGAAGTATGATTTGGAGAGGTATGTCTGAATGAATGAAGCAGCTCTGTAGGAATGCATCCATGGAAAAAAAGGGACTAATACCAATGAGAAAAGAGTGCTTGCTAGACCACATGTAGGCAGCCGGTGGACTGAAGGAGGAGCGATTGACAGCGTAGGTCAGCCGGTGAATAATAGAAATAGTAGCCAAACCAAGAAGGCTAGCACACAGCTGGACCACGCGTAGGCCGCTGGTAAGGTAAGTAAAGATTGGCAGCTAGCCCCACATAAGCTAGCATGCACAGCTGGACCCCCCGTAGGTCAGCTGGTAAGGTAAGGAGAGAGAGAGAGAGAGAGAGAGAGAGAGGCTAGCCCGCTAGCTTGTGCAGCTGGACCATGGAAGTCAGCTGGTTAGGTAAGTATAGTGGCCGCTAGTCCTCGAAGGCTAGCATGTGCGACCGGACCATGTAGGTTGGCTGGTAAGTGAGTAGAAGTGGTAGATAAACTGGAAGCAGGCAGCCAAACCCTCATGTAGGGTAACATGGAGCAGAAGGCGTGCCAAGTGAGGCCCCCTGTGGTTGATGTTGTATGGCCTGACTACAGAAAGAAAATGAATCAAGCTAGATCCCACTAGGTAGCAGGATGGAGTGTCGCCATGGAGGGCTGCTTGGCTAGATACAGTCTGGGCTGGAGCTAAGTGGAAGTTCATCAGGTTGGTATCACAAGCAGCAAGTAGAAGCAAATGTGCTGAGCGTTGCACTTTAATACAAGTAATAGGAGCACAGTAGCCTGCCCAACTGCAAGGCGAAATTAATGTTTTCTAGTGTGTGTAGGAACAATACCACAGTAGAACTCCCCATGTAAATAACTAGCACTTCCATAATAGTACCAGAGTTTCCAAAATCCAATTCATGTGTTGTAGCTGAGTTGATATCCAATAAACATGCATGGGCAATGCAGCAAGTCGCAGGTTAAACTAAAAGTAATGATGAAATGCTTCCTAACCAAAGATTACACATTTTGGCCCACTGAGATTTGCTAAATAAACGTAAATGCCTAGTTGGTTTCTCTTAAAGGAATGTAAAGTGAATGTCAATGAGGAAAACAATCAAGGTACCTCCGAGGCTGATCAGGCAAGTTGGGAATGTTGATCGCCATGTGGCCACTGGACCCTGTTAGCTCCATGTTCGGTGAAGTGAACAGCTGAATGCGATATGGAAAGCTGGTTACTGCCACGTATAGTATTAGGCTATGCATGTAGTTGAGGGTTAATATACAAGACGGTATCATAACGATGGTCTTGTGGAGACCCAGGTAAAACAGCAACAGTTCACTGCACAAATGTGCAAAGCATTGTACATGAAATAAGGACCTACAGGCAGTGAAATGGCAGTCGGACAATGCAGAGCAGGACAGAATGCTGAGAAATGCAGCGAGCGATTGAGGTTGGAATGGAAGCAAGCAGTAGTCTGTACTGGGAGAGGGCGGTCGTAGTTGCCTGCCCAAGCAATTGTGGAGGCTCTGGGAAAGAGTGCCCAGTAGTCCACGAAGTAAGCGGCTCCTGGAAAGAAACGAACTTAGCGGCAGCATGGAACAGTGACTGCTTAGAGGAGACAGAAAAGTAACAGCAAAACGAGGACAGCCGAGCCAAACGCTGGCGAGGAGCAGAAGTAGTGGCGGCCAAAGAGTGGCCTCGGGAAAGTGCACCCCAAAAGAAGTGACGAGAAAACAAACACTGGGCAACAGGGCGAAGGACGGAGGGGGGGGGCAAATGGACAGAAGAAAAACAAAATGAGGACTACATGAGGAATGAGCAGAGCGGGGGGGGGGGACGCAAAAACAAGCAAGCAACTACAAACCAGCAGCAGCATGCCAGTGAGTACGACTCACTCTAAGCAGAGTGGTGGATAGCTTGCTGGCTCAAATAGGATGTGGGGAAGAAGCTTTTCCCCCACATAACCACAGGCATGCACACATCAATTGTATATTGCAGTAAGTTCTGGTAACAGATGTGGGGCTAATTTTTTATAAAAAAAAATATGGGACAGCCCATCCAGGCCAGGTGCTATACCAGTGGTCAGCTGGGATAGTACTGTGCTAAGCTCTTGAGTGGAAATAGGTTCAGTTAGTAACTTACTTTCTGTGTGTGATAGTTGAGGTAACTGACAGAATCCAAGCCACTCCTGTGTTGATTTAGACCCTAAATGGGCTGCTCCAATGGTTTCATTTATGTACTTTTCTATTTCTCTAAGGATATTTATGTTCCCTGTGATAAGTCCCATATCTGTCTGTACTAAGGAGATTATTTTCTTTTTGGTACGGTTTATACAACTTTCATGCGGGTTGGCTTGGTACTGGGTTCCTTTTGTACTATAATTCTGTTTGAATTCTAAAGATTTACTTCAATCGTATTGGTATGTTGCTAATTCTTGTTTGATTTGTTGTATTTGGAGTAATCATAAGTGGATTCTGCTTGTAAGGAAAACAGTTGATATAGATGGTGGCATAGTTCTTGGTATCTGGAAGTTTTATAATGTCCTATAAGTCTTCCTGTGGTTTTCAAAAAATTAATGAAATCTAGTTTACTGTGTTCCCACCATTCTAATGGGGAGTCATATACAAAATAGACTGACATTCTGGCTTCTGTAATATCCCAAATCCCCTGCCATATATTGGGGTCTTACAGTAGTGTAGCATTACGCCTCCAATATCCTTTTCCGTTGGTTACTTCTGGTGAACGCGAGAACTTAATGTTTAAAAGGGCATGATCAGAGGTATCAACTGGAATTGTTGCTGAATGTTTTACTGGGAGGTATGGTGATATAAGCCAATAATCTATTCTAGTTTTTGTAGTGCCCCTAAAGAAAGTATACTGGGTTTGGATGTGATATTTATGAAAAAAGTCTGTAAGATTTGTTTGCGATAGTAACTGTTTCAGGGAGGTAGAGTCACTGTACATTTTACTGGTTTTTAATCCTTGGTCTGATCGAAATCTACCACAGTTAAAATCTCCCCCTAAAAAAAACTGTTTGCTGTATGGAGATAAGGCTGGATGAGATTTAGTAGCTGTACCCATCCTGCCTTCTCTTGGGGGGCACAGATGTTTATAAATCTTATTGTTTGTCCAATTAAAGTGGCATCCAGTAATAGAGCTCGTCCTAGGGATATATCTAAAACCCTGGTTATCTGTAAGAGTGGGTTGTTTATGCAAATTCCTAGACCACTACAGGTGTCTTCCCCGATAGACCAATGTGTTGTGCCCCATACCCATTCTACACTAGCTTGTTGAGCTTCATGTATTTTGGACAAATGAGTATCTTGTGAAAAAAAACACGTCATACAGTGTATTTGAAAAATATGAAAAACTGAATCTACTTTTTTGTCAGATTTGATACTGTTTGAATTTAGAGAGGCCAGGAAAAGGTCAATCCCCATGGGTTACATGAAAAGGTGGATGGAATATGATCAGGGGCCTTTTTTCTTAGCAGACTGTACCTAGTCCCCATCCTTTTTTTCTTTCTTTCTTTGTTAACAGTCTCTGGGGGCATAGCCTGATGGTTCTCTTCTTCAGAGATTTCCTCCAAAGGTACGAAGTTTTCTGAGGGAACATCTGAGTCCCCTTCCATTTCTGTGTCTCCCCATTTGAGGGTAGAGAATTTGTTTGAAACTGGGATAGGGTCGGTAGTATCTTGGGTGGTATCTCCTTTTGTCCCCTTCCCTTTTGTAACCACTTGGTATCCCTGATGCATGGGGAAGGGGAGGAGGCATGTCTGCTTCTGGAGCAGATTAGGCTGGGGTATCTGAGGTACTGTGGAGAGACTGCCTTGCACTCTGTTCCTGCATGGTGTGGTCTACAGGATTCTACCGTGGGCATTCTGCAAACTGTTGTGGAGTTGGAGTCTGTGCTGGGGGTCTTGGTTCCCTTCCTGCCTCTTGCCTTGTGGCTTTATTTATATAAAAATTGTGTTCTGTGTAGTCTGCATCTGCAGTATTATGTGCAACCTGGGGCAGGAGAGGTAAGAGTGCCCTCCCTCATCACACAAAGGGCATAGAGGTGTGGCTGTGCAATGGGCCGCTGTATGTCCTGTTGAACCACAGTGTAAACATTTGACAATTTCACAGTTGTTACTAATATGCCTACTTGACCCACATTTGTTACAAGACCTTGGTTGTACCTGGTAAAATAAAATATCTTTGTCTCATCCTAGATAAAAACAGTTTGGGAGGTGCTTAATCCCTGTGTCATCTGGTCTAAGTTTAACCCGAACCTTCCAACCGCCTGTCCAAAACCCTTCTCCATAAACAGTTGTGTCTGGTACCCCTTGAACATTGCATTTTTTTCCTAACCAAAATAAAATATCAGAGATGTTTAGCCCTTCATTTCAAAACAAAATAGTGATTAGTTTAAAAGTGGGTTTAGTAAGGGGGGATAGCCTGGAAGGGGGACCAGAGGGGTGTATTCTTGTTTGCTGCATACAGAGTCCAAAATCTGTCCAAAGAATCATAGATTGGATGCTTACATCAAAAGTGGCTTTCCCTGGAGCGTATATCAGGGCATATACCTCAGCGGGCATGAAACCCATGTCCTGCTTTAGTAACTGTTTACCCACATAGAAGTGGTCTGAGGCAATTCCAGGCGGCCCAAGTAGCATAGTCTTACTGCATGCCTTCTTTTTGCTTGCTCCAATGTTTTTTTAACAGGCTTGCATATGTGACCACAGGGGCAGTGTGGTCATCTGAGTTTATGTTAGGGAGAGGGTTATCATTTGGAGCAGTATGAGAGTTGAGTAGTGCCACCCCAGTGAAAGCCTCAAAAAATTCCTCAGTGTTATTTTCTATGGGAGAATAAGAGATACCTGTTGGCAGCTGTGTGTCCTGTCCTTGTTGCTGTGTGTTGGAGGCCTCAGGTTCCTGTCCATGCAAACCAGCTGTGGTGTTTTCTCCAGAGTTCGTTTGCTGTCCATAGTCCTCTGAATTTTGTGAAGTTACTGAGGATTCCGGTAGTGGGATGTTTGGGTCGGGGATCCAACCACCTGAGTCTGTTTTTTTTCCAGCCTGCATTCTGAAGGACAGTTTTGGCAGACAGTTCTGGTGCCGTGTTGCTGACCAAAGTGCCAGGATGTGGAGAAGCTGTCCGAGCAACATCGGGCTGTCCTAGGCACCGAAGACAAGAAGTTTAGAAGATTTACCCATTTGTTGTTCTGGGAAGGTACCACTTAAACGTTTGTGCTTTTTTTCCTTCTTCCAAGCACTGTTTCTTCTGTTGGTATGCTTTTTCTATAGCTGAGAGTTGTGCTAGGAGATCCTTTTGTTTTGCTGTGGTTTCAGAGAGAAGTTTTTCAGCTGTGTCACTGTCAGCATCTTCTGAGATGTCCATTTGACTTACTTCATTTTTCTCTGTTTCCTCCTGGTTTTACATCTGCATAGATTGTTTTTCGGTTGTACTAGGGACATTTTGCTGGCCACTTACAGCAGAGTGCATTCCAGCCATCCTTGTCGAAATCTGGGCACCATCTGGCTCCTACATGGGAAATGCCAGCAGTTTTCCCTGCTGTTGAGTAGGGGAATTGCCTCGGTGTCCCGGCCAAATTTCCCTCATTCACTAAAAATACCACCAGCAGCTTAATATGGTTCAGTTTCAGTTGGTTACCATCTGTAACCCCAGTGGAAGGGTATGGGAATAGACAACATGGACACAGCACTGAATCTTTAGAACACACAAAAACATCTGTGTGAATTTTATTTTCTTAATAAAATTTAACTCAAAATAAAAATAACAAACCAAAATAATGAACAAACTTGCTCAAACTGAGCTCTAGCACTGCTCTTCCTTAGCAGTGCTGCCACAGAGTGGATAACATGGCATTCAGTATCTCCACTATCCTCAGGGATTACCAGTCTGCACTACTTACAAACACTACTGCTTTCCAAGACTAATCTGCTAAACTGAGCACAAGAGGTGCTTATATACAGGCTGCCCATAACATCACAAGGTCAGCTGATCTGCCCCTAAACTAATACACAAAAATAACTGTACTAATACAGACATTTTGAGGATCAGCATGACTCAGAACCTTTTAATGTTCATATAATACACAGAAAAGCATCTCTACAACTCTTTCCTATGTATTTGTAAGAGTTTGTAAGCTTAAAAAGCTTAAGGGCCACTTGAGGGTCTAAGCTCCTCCCTCTGAACAGTGTCATGCACTGTCATAGCCCCATAAATAGGCCTCTGTTTGGGGCTGCTGGCTCCTAAGAACCTACCAGTCTTTAGAAGCTTTGTGCAGGAACAGGTATGGACATGGGGTTAACCTCCCCATAATATACCTTCTTAACCCTGTTCCATTTTTAAACCATATGCTAGTATTTCTTTATTTATTCTACCCCTACATTTATGGCAGGGGTTACACTTTTGACATAGACATATGTTTGAAATAATTATTCCATCGGCTGAAATCACCAGTTGACAGGTTGAAATTTCAATTGGGCCCTTTATTTTTATTTGTCTTCTCTGCTGGCCCCCTGTTCTAGGGCTTTTCTTAATTTTAGCCCTTTGTAATTTAATTTATTGCTGGGGGTCCTATCTGGCACTTGACTCCAGACCGTCCATTTTCAGGAACCAAGCGCCACACTGAAAGCAATTGCACCACCTCCAGAGCTCCTTTCAGCTCCGCAGCACACTGGAGAGTCACCATGTGTGGTTCTTTCTTGACCGGAACAACTTGCTGCTTTGACCAGACTGTCTGTTCTGCACCGGGGATTTGGTGCTCTCCTCACTCTTCAGGGAACCAGAGCCACTACCTGCGGCAAAGCTGAGAAGTGAGGAGCAGACCGGGCCATTCTTGGCAATGTGGTCCTCAGAGAAGTGGGGGGGGGGGGTTATTCTCCAAAAGCCACAAATGCAGCAAACAGTGTAAAATTGCCACATGCAGCCCCAGTGTGGTAAAGGGTGGCTACAGAGTGTCATACACTAGCATACCCTGTAGCACACAGAACTGCTCCTCTTATGTAGGTACAGCTGCAGGAAATGGCATCTATGTTAAAGAAAAACCCTGCTCCTTTCAGGAGCTACCGGGGCAATATAATAGAGATGCACAAAGTGGAAAACACTTTACATCTTGCCTCCAACTGGAGCGGATGGGGTCACCAGGAGTTGTCTTAGCTAGGGTGTGTTTGAATACATGAATTTCTCATTTTACATGCTCTGTAGCACACGAACATTCCAATAGTGCCACAAATATTTCTATGGGCATCCTCAGACCGGACCAGATTCCACAGGCATCCCTGCAGGCTTAAGGTCTGGTGCCTTATACCAACTGAGCTGGCTGGCTCCTCAAATAACTCTAATTAGAGCTTACTTTGCCCCTCTTTTTTATTTCTGGTGACAAAACTCCTGCACTGGAATGTACTTTGGCCCCTTATTCATAACTAGCTTAGTGGGGTTTATGTAAGTAATAAGATGATGTGGTGTGTTGAACATATATTACTGCACAGTTGGGTCATAGTAAGTCACAAGGCCACCTGCCAAGTGACTTCAGCCACAGCTATGCAGTAATATATGTTCAACACATACCCCGGAGTGTCTTATTGCACTTATAAAATGGAGAACTTTTATTAGAATTAAAAAAAAAAAATCAGAAAGTATTGCATTTACATTAAAATATAGATTTATTTGAACAGTGTCCCTACACAAGGAAAAATAGTGCCTTTTAACTGGCACAGTAAACTACTTCTGATAGTCTAAAATGACACAATACGGTTTCTCACGCTCCACCGTTACTTGGAGCAGTACTATGATTTCCAGCACCATGAAAGAACAGGTGTAATTACTTAGCGATCAAAATACAAATCTTGTTGATTATAGTGTCACAAAGTGGTGTTTGTGTATACAAGAAGCCATGCTCCAGTTTCTCTGAATGGGAGTACCAGATCTGTGTGCATGTGAAACAAAACACCAAATTTTGCTGTTTCAAGCAAGCCCCCTTCTGCTCCTCTCTGTGTGTTGTTGGTTGCACTGAACTTAAGTCAGAGGGCAGGCGCCCCCCCCCCCAGCACTGACAGTTTGTCAGCTAGCATCCCACACTGAGTCGCAGTGTCGGTTGCTCTGAATACCGCTGAATTGCGATGTCTGTCGTTCTGAATACTCTCAGTCCCAGGGCGAGTGAAAGGAAGCTGTGAAGCCAATGATGAAGGTGTGGAGAACTAGTGCTGTTATCTGCTTCATTATTTGCTTGTATGGCTCTCGCTAAGCGTGAAAACAAGATGGCTAACTGAACATTTATGAACATTCCATTTTTATTTGTTAACATTCTATTTAGGGGCATTGATTTGTTTGCCTGTACTTTTTTTTCCACATGTGTAATACATATATGGCACTGCTTTTCTAGCCAATCACCAGCCTTATTTTGCTATGCCCATTTTATAAATAGCATTACTGCCCACTAGCCTAGTGCCATCTTATAAACAGGAGGCATAACACTGCCTCTACACAATCACCATTAAGAATGGAAAGAGAAAAACTGGGGAAGAATAGTAAGTGTTACTATGGCGGGAGGCCACCCCATCGTAGTATAAAAAGAAAATAGTCAAGGTAGACTTGGAATAGGGAATTTGCTGCTGCAGCAGGCTTCGGATAGAGGGGGTAGTCAAGAGGGGATGTCCTGGGATGATACATGATTTGGGGGGGGGGAGACTACTCTGCCACTCCCCCACCGGTCACCCCTGAAAAGGGGACTTCTAGTCTCTGGGTCTACCTGATCAATAAAACTGAACAAAAAAATTTCCTGGTGAAACTTTTGAAATAAATAAATAAAAAGCAAGTAAAGCAGATCTAAGATGTAAACTTAGCACACTTTACTGGGTGAGGAGTTGTCTGCAGCTCCACATTAGGAAATAAGTGGCTGAATGCTCCATACTTTCCCTGGTGGACTACGGGGCTGCTGTTTACTCTGGAGCAAACCCTTCCCCATAACAAAGTTGTCCACCGTATTCAATGCCTTCTGCAGATTCACCTTGATCTGCACCTCCCGGCCCCCCCGGCACCAACCACTGCTCAGTTTACAATGACTTTGGCTGGGTACCGCTGGAGAGAAGACAACAGATGCACACACCCATAGTGGGAGCAAAGTTCTGGATGGGCAAACTTTCATGCTACCTGGCAAATCTACAGCAGTTAATCTTACCTACACACTCAGGTCCTAAGATGGTCAATGACTCAGAATCCTAAGATACATACATAGTCTTAGGCAAGCCTTATTCAGCTATTGACTACCAAAAACTTGAAACAACCTACTTCCCAGTATACCTCCCCTCCCCCCCCCCATCATTTTCAGAGGCAAGAGGCTAATTAAGGTTCACTTCTCAGGTGTGAGGTCCTCCCACAACTGCTCCTGACTATTCAGAGGGCTGCCCGAGCTACCTCTGCTCTGCAAATATATCAAAGTACACTGTCTTCACACTATTAAGCACTTTAACCCTGCTGCACCTTAATTTAGCTCACCCATATGCACCCAGTGTAGTACCATCCTTTGCAATTGTGTGCTCTTAAAACCATTGTGCTTCTAGGAAGCAGAACTAAACTCTGAATCTGAAATGTGACTTACAACACATTGAATTGCATGTGTCCCTTCACAGCTCTGAGTCTTGTATTTGTATTGCACAACTGTAGGTGTTGAATCATATGTATGTATTTGCCTCACAATTGTAGCCTTGTATGTATATGCATTCCTTCCCTAACTACCCCTGCCCCCAGGCTGCAACTGGAAAGTCCCAGGGCTGTGCTTGCCTACATGGTAAACTATGTTCTAAATAAACAAATGTTCCTACACTCATTAATCACTTTAGGTAAGGTGCAGTGTTACTCTGCTTACCTGTGTTTTGAACACTCAAATTGAAGAAGTTTTCTGTGTAGTTTGTAAAGTTTTCAAGATATTTAGATTTGTTTGGCATGTGTGCAGATGCACTTACAAACAGAAGATGTTTTTCTCCTGTCTGAGTGAACACTCAAGTAGACATGCCAAACAAATGTAAATATCTTGAAAACCATACAAGTTACACATACCGTACACAACCAGTGTCAAAATTGTTTACAACAAAAAGACCTTTACAATGAGGGTAATCACCAAGCTGAACTCTGTATAGTTTTTAAAATATAGCCATCTCTGCTGTTGTATTGTAAATTAGTGCTTGTTGCTGTATCTATGGGCTCCCCTACATCACTGTCACATGAGACAGGATGCATTGTAGATACAAGAAAAGCAATAAACTTAGCAGAGATGGGGATCCTCAGGGGTTTTAAAACTACTATAAAGCTAGCAGGCTAATTTAGGAAAAACTCCTGATAGCACACAGAGGGAAGGACACACTAGGATTTCATACACAAATCAAAACACTGTGCACAACATATGTTTTTTGCAAATTCTGGGTGTACTACTCCTTTAAAGTGTTTTTTTTTCATTACAAAATAAATAAACAAGTCTCAGCAGCTATACTTAAAAGAATCAACTGAATATTTGTTTGCTTGTAGAGCATGGACCCGATATTCAGAACTGTGCCTGGTAATGGCGCAAGTGGTTGCTCTGGAGCAACTAAGGGATATAGTCAGAATAGATGCGCCATGGCATATCTCTTCTAAATATATCAAATAATGCATGCTGCGCAAATTCAATGCGCCAGTGCATCTGCCCAGACAGGTCTGAATACCTGGAATGGGACATGCACCAGTGCATCAGAGATATGCCGTGTGAAAACTCCTGATATTCAGACACCAATGTGCAAATGGGGCCATAATGCATGCACGGCACAAATGGAGTCATTTACATGTCATTATGGCCCCATTTGCATGTGTTGTGCAGGGCTGGCCAGTGAAATGCACCTGGTGCCTTGCACTGCATGTGGTCTATGTACCAGGGACAGCAGAAGTACTCCCTCCACATCCCTTACCACCTATCGGTCATTTTGACATGTATAGTCTGCCCTGGTGATCCAGTGGTTCCCCTCACTCTGCCCATACCTCTGATTGCTGTATATTAATAGAGGTAATAGCCCTGGTGATCCAGTGGTCCCCCCTCCCTGCCTGTACCTCTGATCACTGTATATTAATAAATTTAATAGCCCTGGTGGTCTAGTGGTTCCCCCCTTACTGCCCATACCTCTCAATCACTTGTAAATCAAATCAGAGATCCCTGGAAGTCCAGTGGTACTCCGCCAGTAACCATGATCGCCGTAGATTTGATTAAAACAATTCCCTGTGGTCCAGTGGCACCCCCACACACAGAACCCCAGCCCACCCAGTATTCCACTCTCATCATCAGTGGGGGCAAACCCACCAAGATATCTCTGTGGCTGCTCGCCGACAGCTACAGTAGTAGCTGCAAGCCCATTTGTCCACACTGTGGACTGATGGAGCAGAGCATATTGTAATACTCATTCACAAATATGCACTATTTGTGAATGAGTATTACAGTATGCACTGTGGACCAATGGCTTGCAGCTGCTACTGTAAACTGTCATTTGGGTGGGCAGCCGCAGAGGTATGTGGGGGTTTGCTGCCCACTGATGATGGAGGTGGGGTGCTGGGTGGGCTGGGGTTCCTGTGGTGGGGGGGGTGCCACTGGACCACCAGGGAATTTTTTAAAATAAATCTACAGGCAATCGGGGTTACTGGTGGGTTGGGGGATACTACTGGGCTACCATGGATCTCTGAGTTGAATGCATGAGTGATTGGAGGTACAGACAGGGAAGGGGTAACCACTGGACCACCAGGGTTATTAAATTAATATATGGCGATCGGAGGTACAGACAGGGAGGGGGGGAACCACTAGACCACCAGAGCTATTAAATTTATTAAAATATATGGCAATCAGAGGTACAGGCAGGGAGGGAGGAACCACTGGACCACCAGGGACTATTGTGGGTGCTTGTGTATGATGTTGGTGGGGATGCCACCCACGGCCAGTGGCTGCTATGTTGCGCCCTGCACTACAACAGGCTGCCTGTGGGTGGCTAGCTTTTGAGCCCTTTTTTATGGCCTCAACTTTGAGCCCAGGTATGCGGCACATCTCTGGGTTGTACTGGCAGCTGCGCCACACATCCCAGGCTGAATATTGGGATGTGTCACATATGCATGGGCACCCCCCCGGAGATGTGCCGCATACATTATCTTTGAGCATCGGTAATTGTGCTGTGCAATTCCCCATTTTGAATATTGCTTCAGGGTGCATTTCTGGGGTTGCACTGGTGCAACTAAGTTGTGCCAGGTGCAACCCCTTTGAATATCTCGGCCCACATGAATAAATTGGTACCAATTTGGACTGTGAGTGGGCTTTGGGGGGAATTCCCCTTCACCTATCACAGGTCCAGAATACTAAATCCCCTCCCCAACTCCACTCAGTGTCTGCTTTTCTCTTCCTTTTCCCTTTGAAGTCTTTGCCCAGTCACAAGGCTTGAAAATGCAAAGTATAGACTTTTCTTGTGCAACTCCTAATTCCTGTTAGAAGTTTTACCTCTTAGCTGTGTCTTTCATTCCACGTATGCTACTGTTTACTTTCTTATCTGCAGCTTTTAAGAATTTTGTCATGGATGGCACAGATGTTGCACAACTTATATGATTTGCATACCCATGACGCAGTGCTTGCAACTCATAGAATTAATGTCTTGTTGTGTAAAGCAGATGTTCTAACGTGTTCCTTCATGCATTGATCACTTTGTGGAAGGAGCAGTGTTGCTCCACCTACCTGTGTCTTGAACAATAAAATTAACACATTTTGATAATTGCAACATACAAGGCCCAAGATATACTCCAGGACTGTAACACATCAGAATATTTTTTTTTTTCCCTATTTAGTCGTTTAACCAGGTATAGCACACTAAGCTGGAAGCTTTTTTACAGGAGTGACCTGGGAGCACAAGGAGATTAAGTGACTTGTTTAGGGTCACACAGTATGCAAGTGGGATTCAAACCCAGGTCTGGCTTGCTGGATATCACCAGATTTGCAGTTCAGAGCCTTAGACCACTGCGCTATACTGCCTCCTTGTTGTAAATTGGTAATAGTCTGAACTGTGAGAAGCCTTTTGGGGTGTAGCATTTTAGAATATTGCATTTTCTTCATAAACTCTGTAATTCTGCCATTTCTCTCACTTATTTGCGTTGAATTTTCTTTTGTTTATTTTTGTTATCCAAGTAAACACAATTTATGTATGAATCTCTTAATTTCCCAGTCGTGACAATTTCACTATTAAAGTACGTTTTATTAATTCCTTGATTTCAACTGCTGTTCTTTCTATGCCCAATAACTACACAGCAAATTGAAGCACGTGAGCATTAACATTGGCCATTGCTTGCTTTACT
Organism: Neoceratodus forsteri; assembly: GCA_016271365.2. Lineage (NCBI taxonomy): Eukaryota > Metazoa > Chordata > Ceratodontiformes > Ceratodontidae > Neoceratodus > Neoceratodus forsteri. The sequence goes on along the minus strand of CM028136.1, from coordinate 428,766,310 downwards.
GTGCACCAAGGTCAATTGTCTATCTAAGGCAAGGAAACTGCAAATTGTTTTGACAGTGGTAATGCAGAACCTCATTGGAATTACTTGCCTCTGCTGCCATCTACTGAGCACTTTCCTCTGCGCAAGCCTCATAAGCTAAAACGAAACAACATTGTTTTGGGCAGTATCTTTCATTCATGCTGTATTCCCCCCAAAAAATAAAGATGAAGCAGATATACGAAAACAGTCTCCAACTTCTGAGAGGAAGAGCTCTTGCTGATCAAATAAAGCTGCTTAATACTGTGTATCAAACGATGAAAAAGGAGACATAAGTGGTTCTGTTACGGGAGAAAGATATAGAAAAATATTCAGAAACATTATTTCACAGAAAGAGTGAATCAGACTTCCAGCTAAGGTAATATCAGCTAAAGCAATCTTTAAAGCAGCAGTATTTGTTAGTTGGCAAAATTGTCCTTGTAAAGTTTTTTCAGTATTAATATATTTCTAACATAATTAAATTTATAATCAGTATATTTTTTTAAACAGCTTTTATCACTAATTTTATAGTTAATTACTGACGGAAGTCATTAAAGATGGCCACTGCTAACAATGTTTGAAGTTCTTTTCCTTGAGGTTTCTTTTGTCTTTGCATACTGTCTTCATATTGCTGATGTAGTAGGAGGGTGCTGGCATGCGTATCCAATTGTAAACAGCATACATCACACCAAAATGTTTAATTTGTCATAGTGGATGTGGCCAGACAGCAGTTACTTTTGAAAGCTTAAAACCCAGTATTCTAGTTTATGTTCGAAATCCAATGAAAAGAACAATGGCCAGATTGATGTCTTTGTCAGGAATACATTATTGCTATAAAACAATATGATGACATTTATTTCCACGCTAACAAATACCGCTCCTCAGTGATTAAATTGGAAATGTTTAGGTGGGGGAACTCTCACACCTAAATATCTAGGTGGTGGAACTGTCATTCCTAGGTGGTTGAACTCTCCTATAGTAGTCAATGGAGAAAATGACAGAGGTGGTGGAACTGTCATAACATTTTTTAAAAAGTGATGGAACTAAGTTCCTGTGAGCTCCTACCCAATTCAATCCCTGCCGCTGTTTTAAATTAAATAAGGAATACGATATGTTAAAGGGGGCTTATGCTATGCTAATGTACCGAGTGGTAGGTTGGAGTCCCTAGGCTGAAAGACGAGGGACTTCAACAACCCTGAGGTACACTAACTAGCATAATCCTCTCAATGGAATTGCCTTATTCCACTTATAAAATAGGTTCACAAGTGGTCTTAGCCGTTGTGTACTGTGGACTTGTGTATAAGGTGGATGAAGGGCACTTGCCATTCCTGGAGTTCACAGTACATAGAGAGCTGTGAGGTAGCAGGTAAGAAAGGCTGTTTATAACAAGAAAAATGAGCCTCTGGTCCAGCCAAACCTCAGAAAAATACAATAGTGATAAGAGATTTTTAGTGTGGAGAGGCCATGATCCAATAAATTGCTAAATCAGACTTACAGACAGATTGGAAAAAACGGTCCAATCACTCAGTACTAATTTTCAAAAAATACAAATGTTTTATTCTTATTCCATCCAGACAATAAATCCTATGTTTCAGGAATAATCCCTTCCTCAGGGAGTCCAGTTAAACATTTAATTTCTCTCGCACCAATGTTTTTTCCAAATAGTATTGCAAAGGCTTTTTGGCGTCTGTCCTGAAGTTCTGTCTATATCCAAGGGAGGCTTCCCCTGGATATAGATAGAACTTCAGGACAGACAGAAAAAAGCTATTTGCAATGCACAGCTAATGAAACAGAAGACAGTCCGAGTCTGTCTTAGGGAAGACAGAAATGGTGACACTAATTACCATTTAGAAAAAACAATGACGCAAGAGAAATTAAATGTTTAACTGGACTCCCTGAGGAAGGGATTATTCCTGAAATGTAGGATTTATTGTCTGGATGGAATAAGAATATAACATTTGTATTTTTGAAAATCAGCACTGGGTGAGTGGGCCATTTTTTCCAATCTGTCTGTAAGAAGAAGGGCTATTTGTAATACATTTTTCTCCTGCGCTCTACTCACGGTTTTGTGGCATGCAGTCATGCTAGCAGGTTGTAGTGCAGGCAGGTGGTAGTGTTGGTGGGTGCTCTGCAATGTCACAGTTTTGCTGGTGGACAGTCATGCTGGTGGGTGGTCTGGAGGGCAGTCATGCTGGTAGGAGCTCTGGCAGGTGCTCTGGAGTGATTGCATTGATGATTGTGTTTGTGTAGTGCTAGTGGGCATCCAGGTTGGTTGCCCCATGTAGATCTGTGACTGCTGATGTGCTGTAGTGGGTTGGATTTGGAAGTGCGATTTTGATGTGCTGGCTGGCTGGTAGGACCAGGGTGTCATGGGGGACTGTGGGTTCAGTTGTGTCTGTAGCTCAGCACTAGTAAGGTGCAGTTCCAGGCACTATAAACATGGCCCAATGGCTTCAGAAGGTGACTTCATTGGGAACTGGTGACCTAGAGATTCCCAGGGTTCGTTTAAAGACATCTGGGGCATGTGCATTTTCTTACGCTGCCCCCCGCCCTGTGGAATTCTCTACCTCGCCAGATACCAGGCTGCCTGATCATCAAGAGTTTCAGATCAGAGCTTAAAACTTTTTTGTTTTTAAAAGCTTTTGGAGAATGATTTTATTGTTAATATTATATTTGTTATTTTAAATTTTTTTCTTTTGTACAGCGCTTTGGTTTCTGAAAAGCACTTAAAAAATAAAATTTTACTTACTTACTTACCTTCTTGACCCTGACAGGTTGTGTTTTCAGATAATGCATCCTTGTCCTGTTCTCCTGCAGGGGTATGTGATAGTTTAATGTTGTCCCATGTGATGGGGCTCTAATTAATGGGGAGCCAGAATTAACTATTATCTATTTTATAAAGTCAGGTAAGTACCTATAAAGGAGTGAAAATGGACCGAATAGTTACACGAACATGCAAACAAATGAAGAAGCCAGCAGACTAATACCATTTGGTTAATCTAATCTGCTCATCACTTGCCTCACTAGCCATCTTTAGGTAATTCTCCCTGTCCTCCTCTCTGTCTTCCTGAACTTCCTATAGGCTAACCTCTTGTCCCTTACTGCCTGGACAACCTTAGCACTAAACCAGCTGGGTGTTTTGACCCTTGAGTTCTTCCCACTAAGCCTAATGCACTTCTCTGTGGCAACCATTATTTCCTCCTTAATGATGGACCCACCTTTGGTCTACCCCCATATCTGCCCTGATGCCCGACAGGTGCCTACTTAGCAACTTGCCTATCTTCTTGAAGTCCACCCTCCTAAAATCCAGGATGTTATGGCCACTGATTTGTTGGGAAAAATAACTTGATCAACCAAATTCCCTGTTTCTTTCCTTTTTCCAGTGTTCATAAAATGCTACATAATAAAACTAATACAGTGGAGCTCTGTTATAAGCACACTTTAAGTACCAAGCAAAACTGTTCTTATAACCAAGATGTTCCTATAAGAGGAATACCCTGAAAACAGGTTAAAAATCCATGTAACACCTATAGGCTCATTTACACTGCTTAATCTGCACCATTGCAATGGGTGCAGATGACTTACCTTGGTGCAGGTCAGGCTGTGTGAACTGCTCTGAGAGCACTGCATGCCACCCCATTGTGGCACAGGACGATCCCTGTTTCAGTTCGTTTATATACCAGTGTAGGTGTTTTTTGCTGGTGTGTGAACACGTTGCTCTGGTTTACCAGTGTAGCTTCGTGACTCACTGTGCCACTGCCTTCCTCCCTTCCTACACCTGACTACAATGGAATACAAGGCTTTTACACTTTTCACCAAAACTTGTTCATTTTCTCCATCTAGGCAGCAAGGAGCATGGTCGACAACTATTAGTACAAATTGAAAATTACATAAAACATTTACAGAGTTATTGCTTAGCCTTGTTTTTTAAAAAGGAAAAAAGTTGTTCCCTGAAATGCCCACCTAATGGATTAACGTGTTCCAACTAATACCTTATGATATGATCAAAATATTTTTTAATTTTTTGTTTTATTTACAAAAAGCTAACCCACTGCCCCCTACCCCCCACCCCCAGCGGAAATGCAGGACACAACGCTGGATAATAGAAACTGACCCTGCACCGATGCACTACGAGTGTAGTATAAACGGAAGTCGGGAGTGGTGCCGGTGAAGTGGAGGCTAAGCAGAGGAGACCGCAATGCATTGGGTAAGATAGGTTAAACGTGCCTAAAGGTAAACATAATGAAATTGGACTCAAACTAGCTTCTAGAGAACCCATTATTAAAAGCAGCATAATAGCACTTGCACAGAGTATCATTGTAAATGTCATTCAGTGTCACAGCTAACCTTAAAGGAATGTGTGCTGCATTCTTCATAGGGAATCTTTCACACACCCATTCAGCATTTAAGTGATCATTAATGAGAACACTAGATCATTGTTCAGAAGAGGCTTAGAACACTCAGAGGTGATGATGACTATCTACCACTACCTCCAGAAAAACTGTTCTTAAAAACGTGCTAACTGTTCCTGTAAATGGGTTGTACTGCCACTGAATGTAATGAGCAAAAATCAAGACTTAAAAAAATGCTCTTATAAAAGTGATGTTCTTATATCCAGTGTTCTTATAAGGGGGATCCACTTTAATACTTTCAACTAGTGACTTATCAGAGTGCCCACTTCTAAAAGATTTAGCAAATCACTATTAAAGGAGCTTAGGGAGGTACTGGCATCACCACTGGCAGCCCTGTTCAATGAATCGCTGAAAACAGGAGTGGTTCCAGAGGACTGGAGGAGGGCAGATGCAGTCCCGCTACACAAAAGCGGGAGCAGGGAAGAGGCTGGAAACTATAGACCAGTCAGCCTGACCATGGAGGTGGTGGGGAAAAGAATGGAATCATTGCTAAAAGAAAGGTTTGTGGAACATCTTGAATCTAATGGAGCACAGGATCCAAGGCAGCATAGTTTCACAGCGGGAAGGTCATGTCAAACAAATCTAATAGATTTCTTTCACTGGGTGACCAGGGAAGTGGATCAGTGGGAAGTGGAGGATGTGGCCTACCTGAATTTCAGAAAAGGCCTTCGATAGCATTCCACATAAGAGGCTTGTAACAAGCTAGACCACCTGGGAATGGGTCCCAAAGTGGTAAACTGGGTTAGAAACTGGTTGAAGGGGAGAGATCCAAGATGGTGACATGGAGGTGCTCTGTGTAGGACAGGCAGACTGTCCTGCAGGAAGTAACTATTTATGTGCAACAATGCCAGCTGTTTCTCCAAATAATCAAACAGAATGATGTCTAAAAGAATACGGAGAGCTAAGGAATTATCTGAAATGCCAAAAACTGAACTTGGACCTAGACCGAAATGTATTCAGAAAACACAACAATACAAGCCTCAGAGCCTCAGTTATTTCCACTGAATGAATGGGATGCTGCTCACAACCCAGTACCTCCACTACTACCTCCTATCTCACTGGTGGACTGAGCCAAAAGCAACTCACACTCTTCAATATTACGGAAGGAACAATTACTTGCAAAAAAAAAACAAATATTTTCAAATAAGGGGGATAAAGAAGAACTTACTTGCTCCCAACTCAGAGCGGATTCAGCAACTCCGGAGCAAGAAGTGGCCCCGAAGCAGAAGCACCTAACCTGGAAGAGACGGACAACCCAGGGGTGACGGTGTGTACAGAATCTCTCCCGGAAAAAACTCGGCACCCAAATACAGGAAAGGACTGAGGTTTGGCTGTTATCAGTGCACTGCAAATGGCTCAGAGGGAACCAGAAGTACCAACCCAGGAAGAAACCGAGAGCTGGGCACAAGAGGAAAATCAGTGGGTGACCAACATTCAGACTGCTGGAATACACAGACCTGTGAGCAGTATGGGGGAACAAAGCAAAGAGGACAGAATGGCATGAAAAGGGCCAGACAAAACAACATGAAGGACATAATCAGGTACAGCCCCTCTAATGACTTTCAGTGCACTGTTCTTAAGGGGATTTCAGAAATACAAAAATCACTATCTATACTAAAAGATGCAGTAGCAGGAATCAATACAAAACTGAAGGCCTTAACTTTAACAACCACAGAAGTGGAAAATAGAGTAAGCAATTTAGAGGATACAGTGAACCCCATTAAAAAAGCGGTCAGATTGCATACAACTCAGCTTGAGAAATTGAATACGAAAGATCAGGACCAAGAGGACCAAGCCAGAAGAGGCAACATTAAACTTGCTTTAATTCCAGAAGTGGTAGAAGGCAAGGGGGACCCAATACCATATTTTGAGGAGCAACTCACAAAAGCAGTGGGCTTTGAATTTCAACAACAGAAAATCCTACTGCACAGAGCCCATAAAGTGGGGAGCCCTAGAGTACAATCCCTCAAAGATCACCAAGATTTGTATATGTAAAACCCCATAAATATCAAGAAAAATAACTTAGACCTCTGTCAGTCCTTGCTTTTCTTAGTATATCTGCAAACAACCTAACATTCCAGGCATTCCCTGACTTTAGTAGTGAAACAATACATGATAGAAGGCTATTTAATCCAGTTATGGCAATTCTAAGATCCAAGGGAATTTAACATAGAAACACAGAAACATAGATGTTGATGGCAGATGAGGATCGCAAGGCCCATTCAGTCTGCCCATTTCTTTTTCTACCTTATGAATGTACCATTGGCATTTGCTCTGTCAATGGCCTATCTATTCATACTTATCTGTATTGCTCCCTTATGCATATCCTATGCATGTTTGAAGCCCTGCACTGTATTCATATCCACCACTTCCTGAGGTAGGTCATTTCATGCATCCACCATCCTTTCTGTGAAAAAGTACGTCCTCACATTACTCCTTAATCGGCCTCCCTCTAATCTCATGTTGTGTCCTCTTGTTCTGCTATTTTTTTTATACTGAAACACGTTAGACTCTTTCACCTTGTTAATGAGCTTAAGGTATTTGAATGTTTCAATCATATCACCTCTCTCCCTCCTTTGCTCAAGGGTATACATATTAAGTTTTGTTAATCTGTCCTTATATGTTTTCTGATGCAGTCCCTGCACCATTTTGGTTTCCCTTCTCTGGACTGCCTCCATTTGGTTAATGTCCTTGTGAAGGTGTGGCCTTAAGTACTTCACACAGTGCTCTAGATGGGCCTTAACCAGCGTCTTGTATAGAGGGATTATTACCACCTTCTTACGACTTGTGATACCCCTACTAATACACCTCATCATCCCCCTAGCCTTACCTACTGCTTTAGTGGTCTGCTTGGATGATTTCAGGTAATCTGTGGTGAGGATGATGCCTCAGTCTCTTTCTTGCCTTGTGACTGCCAGCAACTCCCCTCTCAAGCTATAGGTGGCTTCAGGGTTTCTCTTCCCTATGTGCATGATCTTGTACTTCTTCGCGTTAAACCCCAGTTGCCACTCTTCCAACCATTTTGCCAGTTTATCCAGCTTTCTTCTCATTCTGCCCACCCCATCTGGATCATCTACTCTGTTGCAGATCTTGGTGTCATCTGCAAACAGACAAACCTTACCCTCCAGTCCAGCTGCAATGTCACTGATGAAGATATTGAAGATGACCGACCCCAGGACTAATCCCTGAGGTACCCCACTTGTGACTTGCATCTCTTCTGACTGTATACCATTTACCACCACTCTCTGTTTTCTGACCGTCAACCAGTTTGCCACCCAGTTGACCAACTTCTAACCCACTCCAAGCCTACCTAGCTTATTAATCAATCTTCTATGTGGAACAGTATCGAAAGCTTTGTTGAAGTCAAAGTAGGCGACATCAACTGCTCCCCCTTGGTTCACCACTCTGGTTACCCAGTCAAAGAAATCTAAGAAATTAGTTTGACAGGACCTTCCTGTTGTAAACCCATGCTGTCTTGGGTCCTGTGCTCCTATAGATTCCAGGTGTTGCACTATCCTTTCCTTAAGAAGTGCCTCCATAATTTTGCCCACTACTGAGGTAAGACTGATTGGTCTGTAGTTCCCTGCCTCCTCCCTGCTACCACTGTTATGGAATGGGACCTCATGAGCCCTTCTCCAGTCTTCTGGGACTTCTCCTGTGCTCAAGTACTCACTAAATAGTTCTGATAATTGCTCTGCTAGTTCCACCCTTAGCTCCCTTAGTACCCTGGGATGTATACCATCAAGTCCCATTGCCTTGTCCGCCTGAGCTTATTGAGCTCTTGTAGGACCCTTTCTTTTGTGGAGGGACCCTGTGTCCATGGTGCTGAGCTGTGGGCCCTGCCCTGCCTTCTCCTCAATAAATACTGAGCAGAAGTATCTATTTAGGATAGATGCTTTTACATGGTCCTACTCCTCACACACACCCTTATCCCCATTGATCTTAGCAATACCCCCTCTGGACTTTCTTCTTTCACTAATGTATCTATAGAAAGTCTTGTCACCTTCTTTTATTGTTTGTACTAGTGTTTCCTCAGTTTAGGCCTTTGCCTGCCTTATTGCCTTCCCTGCTTCCTATAGGGAAGTTTGGTATGCCTCCCTGTCTTCATACCGCTGCGTTCCCTTATATTTCCTGAAGGCCAGCCTTTTGGCTCTGACCTTTTCTGCTACTATTTTTGAGAACCAAAGTGGTTTCCTTCTTTTGCACTTCCTTTTCTCTCTAACACAATGGGATGTTGCTTCAAGTATTGGATCCTCAATACTTGCCCACTTTAACTGTATCCCCTCACCTGTATTTCTTCTTGCCAGGGCTAGCTTAACTCTGCTGGTCACCTTATCAAAGTCAGCTCCTCTGAAGTCTCATATTTTTGCCTTGGAATGGGATGATTTAGTTCTAGCTGCCAAATTGAATGATACCATGTGATGGTCACTGGCCCCCAGGTGACTTTCTACCTGGAGATCTGTGATCCTTTCCCTTTTAGTCAGTACTAGATCTAGGATAGCCCTGTCTCTTGTGGGTGGTTGTTCGAGGCCCTCCCCTGCAGGGAATCCACTATGTGTCTAGTCCTGGCAGATGTTCCTGCTGGTATTGACCAATCTGTATCTGGCATTTTGAAGTCTCCCATTATCAGAACCTCCCCCTTAGCTGTCATGTTTTATATGTCTTCTAACAGTAATGTGTCTATGTCCTCCCCTGGTCTGGAGCCCTATAGACAACTCCAGTTCATATGGCAATCACATTTCCTGTTTCCAGGGTGACCGACAGTTCTTCTGGCTCCTTATGTGTATTCTGAATTTCTGTAGCTTTGATGTTTTCATTGACATAAAGGGTTACCACCCTTCCCCCCTTTTTGCACCTCGGTCTCTTCTGAACAGTACCCCTCTTCCCATTTGCTAGTTTAAATATTCTGCAAAGACATAAAACTTCTGCCCCAATGCACTGACTCCCTCCTTAGTCAGATGCAGTCCATCAAATTTGAAGAACTTTCGCTCCCAAAACTGTTGCCAGTTACCTTCAAATTTGTGTTCTATTTCCTGGCACCAGCCCTTGAGCCACATGTTTAGCTCCCCATCTCCCCTTCTCTGACCTTCCATCCATCTGCCCCCTCTCCCAGACTGGCAGGATCTCAGAGAAGGAGATACCGGATGAAATGGATGATAGTTTGTCACCCAGCCTGGTAATGTGTTCCTTGGACTCCACAACTGACCGGTTGGTGAGATTGTTAGTCGCTATGTGTACCAGAATGTCAATGTTTTCTCCTGCTTCCTGTACAATTTTAGCAATGCAGTCAGTGTCTCTCCACACTGATGTACCTTGAAGACATCTGACCATTATCCCTGTCTGGAGATGGGTATCAACTCCCCGAATCATGGAGTCTCCTATGATCAGAACTGTTTTGGATTTCCTTTTTGCTATTTTTGTTTTGGTTCCTGTTTTGGGTGCATTTTGTCGTGCTGTCTCCTGTGCTGCAGTGTCCTGCTATGCAGTGTCCTCTGCCCCTTTATTTGATTTCAGAGATAGAGGCAGATACCTGTTTGTAGTTTTTGTATGGTTTGTGGAGGTGATATGTTGAACAGCACTGAGTGATGGGACACCTGATTTGCCCTTCCTAACCACCTGCCAACCTCCCGGACCAACTACCCTCTGTCGTCAAGGTGCTACTGTTGGATGTTGGGGAAATGGCAGGTGGTTCTTATATTTCCTCCCAAAGATGCAATTTGAGGTGCGCAATCTCTGCCCATGCAACCTGGAGCTGAGCCCTTAGATCTCCAATGGCCCAGCATGTAGGACAGTGTCCTAAATCCTCTGTAACTGTCCTTTTGAAAAGAGTCCCTCAGAATCTGTAGTTAATAATATCCATTCCAGATAAGTTGCTGGGTTTATAACCTGGTCAGAGTAACTAGAAGGAGAAAAATGAAAGCAAATGTTGGATTTTGTGTTTTGTTTGTTTTTGTATAACTTGTTATAACAAGTTAAATTACTTGTGCCCCTGTAAATGAGGTCACTGTGCGGATACCCCTCTGATCTGCCCTTCCTGCTTTGCTACAGGAACGATCACAACTGTGCTACCCTATAAAAGGAGTGTAGTGTGGGGTGGCTGGGGATGGGGGTGAGTGGGTGGGTGGCTGGGCCCTTCCCCTGATGAAAAGGAAGAACCATTGATGAAAGAATCAAGGAGGTAAGAGCAGAAACAATCAGTCAGCAACAAATGCAGTAACCCTGAAAGCTTAGCATAATGACAGATAAAACTATAAAGCCTGTGAAGCACCACCTGTAACAATTTCACAGAAGATATACCCTGTAAGAAACACTTAGATACAGAGAAAAATAAAGCAGTAACAGAAGATATACCTTGCAAAAAACAATTTGAATCAGAAGATTACAGCAGTAATCTGTTAGCACACACCTGTAGGCACACCCTGTAATAATGCAGCAGAAGGTATACCAAGCAACAACAATATGAATCAGAGAAAAATAAAGCAATAACATGTTAGCAACAAACAGTAACAATCCCTGTGAATACAAAAGAAAATAACATACAGTAAATCTGCCTAGCCAAAAGAAACCTTGATCCTTTTCCTTGCTCTGGTAAGGTTCTTTTCTCTGTCCTTACAAGCAACCTAGAAGAAAAGAGCTCAGGTGAAGCTAGGTGCCTTTGCCAGCAAACCTAGTCTTCCACTCTGTGCCTCCAGCAAGACTTAGATTTGTTTTCAGAGGCAGTATGAGGATTTCTGATGATCCAAAAGAAGCAGAAGAATGCTGAAACAGACTGAAACTGAAAATGAGAGGCAGTTTCGCTTTTATAGAAAGTCACAGCATTTCCAAGAAAGAGAAATAATAACACTGCAGCAGATCCTCACCAAAACCCAAACAACAGCTCCAGGAACCTCTGAAACTAAACAAAAGATGACTACTGAAAAATGTACAACATATCAATTTGATTTGTGCAGAAGAGAGGGGGGAGGGGAATTAAAGATCAATGAAATACAAAACAAAACGATGTAAGGAACCACTATGGTTCTCAAAGAAAGTGGCAGTGAAGGATCAAGAGAAAAAGAAAGCATTCAGGAAGTACAAGGAATCACAGAAGGAGCAGGACAGGGAACTGTATCAGTTAAAGCAAAAGGAAGCTGGAAAGGCAGTCAGAACAACAAAGGCCCAAACCGAGGAAAAGATAGCCAACTCTGTTAAGAAGGGGGATAAAACCTTTTATAGGTACATCAGGGAATAAAGGAAGACCAAGGGAGGGCTAGTGAGGCTTAATAAAGAGGAGGGAGGGTGGGCAGAGGGTGACTGTGAAAAGGCAGAGATACTAAACAAATATTTTTGCTCAGTATTTACAAAGGAAGTGGGGGAGGTACTGAAAACAAACAGTAGAAACACTCTGGATACAGAAGTTGATACCAGCCCATTTACAGAAGAAAGGGTTGAAAGAACTCTTAAAACTGAAGGTGGACAAAGCAATGGGGCCTGATGGGATCATCCCAGAATTCTAAAAGAACTAAGGGTAGAACTAGTGACACCACTGACTACCCTCTTTAACAAATCATGGGAGGATGGGGTAGTACCCGAGGACTGGAGAAGGGCAGATGTGATTCCCCTTCACAAAAGTGGGAGCAAGGCAGAAGCAGAAAACTACAGACCTGTTAGTTTAACCTCAGTGGTAGGGAAAATGATGGAATCACTTCTGAAAGAAAGAATTGTTGAGTATCTAGAGGCCAGAGGGGCTCAGGACCCAAGGCAGCATGGATTCACAGTGGGAAGGTCATGCCAGACAAATCTGATAGATTTCTTTGACTGGGTGACCAAAGTAGTAGATCAGGGAGGGGCTGTAGACATGGCCTATCTAGACTTCAGCAAGGCATTTGACACAGTCCCACACAAAAGATTAATATACAAGTTAGCCGGCCTGGGAGTGGGTCCCAAGATGACAGCCTGGGTAAAGAATTGGCTGGAGAATAGGACACAGAGAATAATAGTAAATGGAGTCCACTCTGAAGAAAGGGGGGTTACTAGTGGGGTACCACAGGGTTCAGTATTAGGACCGGTCCTCTTCAATGTCTTTATAAGCGATATTGCACAAGGACTGGAAGGAAAAGTATGTCTCTTTGCAGATGACACAAAGATCTGCAACAGAGTTGATGCACAAGGTGGGGTGGAAAGGATGAGAAGGGACTTGGTAAGGTTAGAGGAATGGTCAAATGTATGGCAGCTTAGATTCAATGCTAAGAAGTGCAAGATAATGCACTTGGGAACCAAAAACCCAGGGGAAGAGTACGCAATGGGGGGTGAGATACTAGCAACAACAAAAATGGAAAGGGACCTGGGGGTAGTCATATCAGATTACCTAAAGGTGGGAAAGCAATGTGAGAGGGCAGTGAGGAGGGCTGGGGGGATACTGGGATGCATAGGGAGAGGCATCACCAGCAGAAAACAGGAAGTTATTATCCCTCTGTACAGACAGTTGGTGAGACCCCATCTGGAGTACTGCGTGCAGTTCTGGAGACCCAATCTCTGCAAGGATATAGACAGGATGGAGGCTGTCCAGAGGAGGGCAACTAAAATGGTGCAGGGCCTGCACCGGAAGACATATGAAGAGAGACTTAAGGAGCTGAATATGTATAGCCTCGAGGAAAGGAGAGAGAGGGGGGACATGATAGAAACTTTCAAGTATCTCAAGGGAATCAACAAAGTCCAAGAGGGTAGCATCTTTCAAAAAGAGTGTGAAAGAACAAGGGGGCACAATGTGAAGATAGAAGGGGGGCAGCTCAGAGGTAATTTAAGGAAGTATTTTTTCACAGAGAGGGTTGTGGATGCATGGAATGGCCTTCTGGAGGAGGTTGTGGAGTCAAAGACAGTGGTGGAATTCAAGCATGCATGGGACAGTCATAAGGCAATTCTAGGGGTTGGGGGTAGGAAGAAGTAGGCTGCTGGTTAACTAGGATCTGCAGCTTATCCAATAGGTAGGGAAATGGGCAGACTGGGTGGGCCAAGCAGTCCTTATCTGCCATCAAAATCTATGTTTCTATGTTTCTGTTACTTAAGAGAGATTTAGAGGTGTAATGAATAAATGTTTGTTTTTTCATTTCTTTTTCTCCTTAGCAATATAACAATATTTATTTTTACCTCTCCCTCATTCCTTCTATAATGTATTGACATATTTTATCTTTCCTTCCTGCACAGATGGCCAAGTGGACTGGTAAATCTTTTTGGACAAAGGCATGCTGGGATGCGTCATTAAATGCTTTGTATTATATGTACATTTTTCTTTCTTTCCTCTTTTTCTCTTTCTTCTTTCTGTTTGAAAACTGAAGATGTTCGCACAAGGAACTTATAAAGAAATGAAATGATTGTAGGTGCTTGCTTTGCTTCAAGTGACACAGAGAAAGAGCAGATACTGAAGTTGTCTTGTGTAGAAGAAATAGAGGACTGTGGGAATCTCTTTCCCACCAAAGGGGGAAGGGGAGGGGAGGATGTCAGAATATAGTTTAAGGAAATTGATTATAGTGATTAAATGGACACAGTTTTGTTTTACTTTTCTGAAAATAGCACTTCAGATCCAGTTTTGGAAAATGGGGGAAGCAGGGGAGGAGGGGGAGAACATTTATCAATAGTGGGGGAAAAGAATATGCAATCAAAAATAAAGATAGGCACTTAGGGCAAAAGGGGGGGAAAGAGACAAAAAAAGTCTAAAGAAACAGAACATTAAGAAAACAGCAACCAAAAATCTTTGTATATCCTGTATAGATTGTGACCAAACCAGAGTTAATTTACATTACATTGATTACAATAATAACGTGAAATGTGAAAGGACTCAGAGACAGCAATAAAGCAAATATAATTTTTAAATATGCAGACAATAAAAATGTAGATATACTTTTACTCCAGGAAACACACTTCTGCCAAAGAGGCATCATTCCACTCTAGAAAATGGGGGAAGGCAAATTTGCTAAATATACCACCAATGCATGGGGAACAGCCATTTTTATCAAAAGAAATGCTAATAAAGGAATAAGATTTGGCCAAACAATAATTGATATCCAAGGAATATATGTGATATCCAAAATCAAACCCACAGAAGGAAACTTTACATTAGCTAATATTTATGCCCCAAATATATACCAACCCCAATTCATGACCACCTTTTTTCTTAACTTGATAACTTATGAAGGCCCTTACATAACAGGCAGAGACTTTAACGTAGCATTTGATAGTAGACTAGACAAATCATTTTCCTTAACTGACAATATGAAAGGTCTGCAAAAACAGTTAAGAATTCATATGGAAGACTTTAATTTGATAGATGAATGGAGGGAGCTGAACCTGACACTACGGTACTATTCATATTTTTCAGTGGCACATCAGTGCTACACTAGATTAGATTCCATATTAATTTCTCAGTCATTACAGTATTGTATGATATCTACAAAATATCACAGTATAATAATATCAGGTCATGCCCCTATGGAGATTACCCTTAACTCAAAAAAAAAAAAAATTAAGAAATAAAACCTGAACGCTAGACCCCACATTGCTTAGGGATAAAGAATATATTAAGAACACCAAAATAGCTGTAGAAGAATACTTTAAATTTAACAGACTTACACATATCACACAGCAATCATTGGGATGCATTTAAAACCACATTAAGAGACTCCTTAATATCCTGCTCCACAAAGAAAAGTAAAAACCAAAAAGAAAGACAACAATAGTTGGAAAATGAAATAAAAAGAACAGGAACCCTTCATATGACTACAACCTATTACAAACCCTACTCCTGAATAAAGAGGAATGTAACATAACTTCCTAACAAGCAGAGAACAGTATCTTGAGAATGCGAGCAAAATATTATGCACTGCGTGACAGACCCAATAAAGTATTGGCATATTAACTTCAGAAGGAAAAACAAGAAAAACTAATATCCCAAATTTCAAAAGACCCAAATAATGTGACAGAAATTAGTACAGAACCGAAAAAAAAGTAATATTTTTATGAATTACAGTTCTAAGCTATACACAACAGAAAGACCTAAACACCCAAACACTGTAGCACAATTCATAGCAGATAAGGAACTACTCAAAATTAACCCACAGGAAACAGCTATATTGGAGCAACCTATCAGCCCTGAAAAAATAATACAAGCAATAAGATCATTCCCCCAAAGAAAAGCACCAGGACTGGATGGAATCTCAACAGACTTTTATAAAAAATATCTTGAGCAACTACAGGCCCCACTTCTAGCATTATATAACAACTGCTGGGAAATGGGGGAACTCCTTACCACCTTCTACGATGCAAAAATATTTGTGTTTTTTTTAAAAGTAAAAAGTCAGAACTTGTCTCCTCCTGCAGGCCCATCTCACTATTAAACGCAGATATGAAAATCTTCACTAAAACAATGGCTAAATGATTAGAAAGGGTGATGAGCTCAATTATATATAAAGATCAAATGGCTTTATGAAGGAAAGAAAAATAGGAACTAATATAAGAAGATTATGTCACAAACCCACTCAGCTGGTCAGGCCCTCTACTCCCAAAGTGCCAAACTCTGAGCACAGTCTTGTAAACAGTGTAACAGACAAGGTAACCCTCTTGTCCATTTTGTGAGTTAGGATCAACCTTTGGTCTCAAGTTCTGGAGGGATTCAAACTGTTAACCTTTTGTTAGCATACCCAATGCGCAGGCTCAGATATATCTGTCTTCGGGGGGCCAGATATATTTGCCTATGGGCAACTAACCAGGTAATACAGAGATAAACCCTTTAAAACTTTGATAAAGACCTCAGATTTAAAACACTTCTCTTTCCAGTTTGGTATCACCATTCAAGCTTATGTCTATTGTCTGCTATAACCATGAACTTTTCTTACAAATAAATAAAAAGAAGTCAAAGACAGACCAAGTGAGGTCTAAAAATAATTTTTCTATAATAGATAAGAGTATGTAAAACACAACAATACAGAACTGTTATATCACAAGACATACAAATCTATTAAAAGAACAAAGTTTTAAATAATGCAATTCCTACCACAGACTTAGTCTCTAAATACTTGCTTAAAAGTGCTCCCAAGATGTTTTGTGGTCACAGTCAAGGTAAAAAATGTGTCTCTATGAAGTAAAAGAGACTAAATTAAATGCTGGCTTTTACTCCACCTCTTTTCAGGAGGTCACCTAGCTCCTCCCTATCAGGATATATGAAAATATGTATCTTATACAAAAAAACAGGATGTCTTTTTTTAAGCATTACATTCAACATAATTCACGTCCTTCAAATGACACTTTGTTTGATCTCATGCTGTATCCTCCCTCACAAAAGCTTCACAGAGACATTTACAACCTTGCACCCCTGTGTAACAACCTAGGTTCCTCTCCAAAATCATAAATTTTCTTTATGATTTCTCTCTTAACAAAATGTACTTAAACAAGTCTGTAATTAACTCAGAGAAACATGATCCTTGATTAAAGTCTTCCATGTAACACATTGTCTCTAAAAACTGAGTGTGTGTGAACTCACATGCTGTCAGCATTTCCTCATGACTTCCACCTTTCAGCTGAAATCTGGGGGGAGGATGAGTGAGATCACTTCTAGAGCATTTGATTTTCAGCAGGAGACATTCAGTAATACATTTTACATTAAAAAGAAATGATACAGCACTCAGAACTGGCTGTCTATGTCACATTCTTCCCCACCTAGACTGAATTTGGGGGATCTATCTCCTACATGGGATGAGCTTCCCAAATCAGTTCACTCCTCATAGATGCTAGACAGTCCATCTGAGTTATGATTCTTCACTCCAGCCCTATGTACGATTTTAGATCGTACCCTTGTAAAGCAAGACTCCATCTTAGTAGTCTGCCATTGTTTTTCCCCATCTGCGTCAGCCAAACCAGGGGGTTGTGGTCAGTCTGTACCACAAAATGCTGCCCATACAAGTATGGATCTAATTTCTTTAGGGCCCACACTATGGTAACACACTCCTTTTCCACCATGGAGTACGCTTGCTCCCTAGGAAGCAGCTTTCTACTCAGGTACACTACTGGGTGATCTGTCCCTTGGCTGGATGTCTGGCTCAGTACTACCCCAATACCCATGTCTGAGGTGTCCATCTGAACTACTGTATAAAGGTTTTCCTATAGTCAGGACTAGTCAAAACAGGAGCATGGCACAGTGCTTCCTTCAGTCTGGTAAAGGCTTCTTCACGGCGTCAGGTAATATTCTTTGGCATCTTTTTCTTGGTCAGGTCAGATAGGGGAGCAGCCAGGGCACTGTAATTGGGCACACATTTTCTGTAGTACCCTGCTGTCCCTAGAAAGCTCCTGACCTGCTTCTGGGTTTCTGGTCTGGGCCATGCCTGGATCATCTCTATCTTGATTTGGTTAGGATGGAGCTGTCCCCAGCCTACCACATGCCCGAGGTATGTCACTTCCCTCTTGGCCACCTGGCACTTCTTGGCTTTGACAGTGAGCCCGGCCCTCTGTATCCTGCCCAGCACTTTCCTTAGGTGGGATAGGTGTTCTTCCCAGCTGGTACTAAAGATGGCAATGTCATCCAGGTACACCACGGTGTACTCTTCAGCACAATTTTACACCTGGTTCACCAACCTTTGGAAAGTGGCTGGGGCGTTCTTCAATCTGAAAGGCATTACTTTAAACTCAAATGAGCCTATCAGAGTGATGAAGGATAACCTCTCCCTAGCTCTGTCTGTCAATTCTTCCTGCTAATACCCCTTGGTCAGGTCAATAGTCATAAGGTAGGTGGCCCCTCCCAACTTGTCCAGGAGTTCATCCGTCCGGGGCATCGGGTGGGCATTGGCCTTTGTGACTGCATTGAGTTCACGATAGTCCACACAGAAACAATTTGAGCCATCTGGCTTGGGCACAAGGACTACAGGTGAGGCCCAGGGGCTGTGGGATCTCTGTATTACCCCTAAATCCAGCATCTCCTCCACTTCCTTCGTAATGTCCTTTTGGACAGCCTCTGACACCCGATATGCTGTCCGCCATATAGGTGTCTGTGTACCTGTCTCCACATCATGTGTCACTAAGGGGGTTAGTACAGGCTTGGTGCTAAACAATGTGGAAAATTCTGCTAAAACCTCCCTTACTTTCTGGATCTGGCATGGGGCCAGATGGGGAGACAATTTTACTGCCTCCACAGAGGACTCCCACTTACTTTCTTCCAGCAAATCCAGAAGGGGGTCTCCTTCGTCCATCCCTTCCCCATTACTACACACTGCAAACACCATGTTAGCCCTATTTGCATATGGCTTCATCATGTTGACATGGTACATCCTTTCAGTCTGTCTTCTGTCAGGTAACTCCACAATGTAGTTCACGTCATTTACCTTCTTAACCACTTTGTACTGTCCTGCCCACTCAGCTTGCAGCTTGTCTTTCCGGACTGGAATAAGGACTATGACTTCCTGACCCACCATGTACAAGCCAGCTCTGGCTCTGCGGTCATGCAATGTTTTTTGTTTCTGTTGGGCAGCTGCCAGGTTGCTCTGGACTGTCCCCATAAGCATCTTCAGCCTTTCCCTAAAACTAAGGATGTAATCCACAAGGGGAGTTCACTGGGTGGTGTGCTTGCCTTCCCAATCCTCCCAGATCAAGTCTAGGGGCCCACATACCCGGCATCCATACAAGAGTTTGAAAGGGGAAAATCCTGTCAACTCTTGGGGCACCATCCTGTATGCAAACAACAGGTGGGGAAGGTATTTCTCCCAGTCCCTCCCATGCTGTTCAGCAAATGCCCAGTGCATTGACTTTAGGGTACCTTTGAATCATTTCACAAGTCTATTGGCTTGTGGGTGATATGGTGTCGTGCATCTCTGCACCACACCACACTTCTCCCATAAACATTTTATCCGGTCCAACATACAGGAACCCCCTCGATCGGTGATTACCTCTTGTGGAAACCCAACATGGGAGAAAATCCCAAATAAGGCTTCTGCCACTTTGTCTGTCCTCAGAGAGGATAGGGTGACTACCTCTGGGTACCGAGTGGCTTAATCCATGTGCCATCCTAGTCTGCCCAAGCCCTCAGCTTTTCTAAACTAGGGTCACCCTTCTGAGCAGTTGCAAACCCCTCACACAGTCCCAAGGCATGGGATGGATCCCCTTCAGTCGCTAAACTAGAGTCCCTAGCACTAGCATCAGGGCCCTCAGGATCACTGTCAATCCCATCCCTCTGACAATGGGTCACTCCTCCCTTTTTGGAGTAACCTTCCATAGCTGTGTGGTCATTTGCCACTCGGGAAATTTCTACCCCCTTTTTATCAGTCTCCCCATCTGGAGACACAGGCTGGGGACCCAGCCTCTCAGTGGTTGCCACACTGGTTTCTGTGGGATTCAGGGAACTATTATTTTCCCTTGTCACTTGGCTATGGGTAACTGCACATACCACCCCCTGCTGGAGATTGTTACCCAGGATCACATCCACTGCTAATGTGTTGGCTACAGCCACCTGTTGCACAACTCACCCTGTTTCACCCCAGTCCAGGAGAACACTAGTGAGTGGCAATGTTTTCTCTTCACCAGTAAACCCTTGTACAGTTAGGTATTTATGGGGTATGAGGTAGAAGACTTGGTTTGCTGGCCAAGGCACCTAGCTTCACCTGAGCTCTTTCCTTCTAAGATTGCTTGAAAGAACAGAGCAGAGAACCTTACCAGAGCAAGGGAAAAGGATTAAGACTTCTTTTAGCTAAGCAGATTTACTGTGTGTAGTTATTTTTATTTTGTACTCACGGGGATTGCTGCTGTTTGTTGATAACATTTCATTGCTTTATTTTTCTCTGATTCAAATTGTTGTTGCTGGTATACCTTCTTCTGCATTATTACAAGGTGTGCCTACAGGTGTATGCTAACAGATTACTGCTGTAATCCTCTGATTCAAATTGTCTTTTGCAAGGTATATCTTCTGTTATCATTTTATTTTTCTCTGCAGCAAAGTGTTTCTTACAGGGTATATCTTCTCTGAAATTATTACAGGAAGTACTTAACATTTTTGTGACTTTTTTATCATTGGGCTAAGCAAAATTACTGTTTGACACTGTTTTATTTTATTCTTTTTTTGTTGAAAAGATTTGTTGTCTGTGTTTCTGTCTCCTTCTCACATTGAAGGAGCTAATTGCTTTCCTCCCACAGCTCTTCCAGAAGATTAGGTGTGTATCTGGGGGTGGAGCTGGCAAACTGTCAGTAATTTCCAACAGAAAGATGGGTTAAAAGGTCAGGTTAGTTGATATCTTGGAGGTAAAAGACTTGGTTTGCTGGTCAAGGCACCTAGCTTCACCTGAACTCTTTCCTTCTAAGATTGCTTGAAAGGACAGGGCAGAGAACCTTACCAGAGCAAGGAAAAAAAAGGATAAAGACTTCTTTTGGCTAAGCAGATTTACTGTGTGTTGTTATTTTTATTTTGTACTCACAGGAATTGCTACTGTTTGTAGCTAACATTTCATTGCTTTATTTTTCTCGGATTCAAATTGTTGCTGCTGGTATACCTTCTTCTGCATTATTACAAAGTGTGCCTACATGTGTGTGCTAACAGATTACTGCTGTAATCTTCTGATTCAAATTGTCTTTTGCAAGGTATATCTTCTGTTACTGCTTATTTTTCTCTGTAGCAAAGCATTTCTTACAGGGTATATCTTCTCTGAAATTATTACAGGTGGTGCTTTACAGGTTTTACAGTTTTATCTAACATTAGGATAAGCTTTCAGGGTTACTGCATTTGTTGTTGATTGTTTCTGCTCCTACCTCCTTGTTCTTTCATCTGTGGTTCTTATTTTTCTGCAGGGGGAAGGGTTCAGCCACCCACCCCATACCCAACCACCCCACACTACACTCCTTTTATATGGTACCACAGTTGTGACATTTCCTGTGGCAAAGCAGGAAGGGGCAGATCAGTGGGGCATCCATAAGGTGAGCTTATTTACAGGGGGCACTAATAATTTAACTTGTTACAACAAGTTATATGAAAACAAAACACTAAATCAAACCATTACTTGCATTTTCTTCCTTTTAATTTCTCTGAACAGGTTATAAATCCAGCAACTTATCTGGAATGGATATCATTAACTGCAGGTACTGTGGAACACTTTTCAGAAGGACAGTCTTACAGGATTTAGGACACTGTCCTACATGCTGGGCCATTGGAGATCTTAGGGCTCAGCTCCGGGCAGCATGGGCAGAGATTGCATGCCTCAAATTTCATATTCAAGAGGAAATATATTATAAGAACCACCCGCCATTTCCCCAACATCCAACAGAAGAACCTCGACTGCAGAGGGTAGTTGGTCCAGGAGGTTGGCAGGTGGTTAGGAGGGGCAAATCGGGTGCCCCATCACTCTGTGCTCTCCAACATATTACCTCCAAAAACCATATAAACACTACAAACAGGTATCTGCCTCTATCTCTGAAACCAAACAAAGGGGCAGAGGACACTGCAGAGCAGAACACTGCAGCACAGGGGCTAGCACAACAAAACTCACCCAAATTAGGAACCAAAACAAAAAAGCAAAAAGGAAATCTAAAAAACTTCTGATCATAGGAGACTTCATGATTCGGGGAGTTGATACCCATCTCCAGCCAGGGGTAATGGTCAGATGTCTCCCAGGTACATCAGTGTGGAGAGACACTGACCGCTTTGCTAAAATTGTTCACAAAGCAGGAGAAAACATTCACATCCTAGTACAAATAGGGACTAATGATCTCGCCAGCTGGTCAGTTGTGGAGACCAAGGAACACCTGACCAGGCTGGGTGACAAACTATTATCCATTTCATCCGACATCTCCTTCTCTGAGATCTTGCCAGTCTGGGAGAGGGGGGCAGATGGATGGAAGGTCAGAGAAGGGGAGATAGGGGAGCTAAACATGTGGCTCAAGGGCTGGTGCCAGGAAAAAGGACACAGATTTGTAGGGAACTGGCAACACTTCTGAGAGCGAAAGTTCTTTAAATTTGATGGACTGCATCTGACTAAGGAAGGAGTCAGTGCACTGGGGCAGAAGTTTGACGTTCTTGCAGAATATTTAAACTAGCAAATGGGGAGAAGGGTGCTGCACCCCATACGTCAAATGGGAAGAACACGCCTCCCTCTCAGCAAGTGATCAAACAGGGATTCAGCATGTTTGCAGCTCATTTGTATCAGCAGGTAAGAAAAAAGGTCCGTCTCCCCATACGACACACAGGGGAAATGTCAAACCTCACCCAACAACTAACACACTGAAATCTGGCCAATGGAAAATCACGTACACAAATGCTCACAGCCTGGGAAATAAGATCCCAGACCTGCAGGCAATAATGTCAGAGGCTAAAGTGGACATAGTAGCAATTAGTGAGATGTGGTTTACCAGTAACCACACTTGGGAGACTTCAGTACCTGGCTATGTACTGTTCAGAAGAGGCCGAGGTGCAAAAAGGGGGGGGGTGGAGTAGCCATGTATGTCAATGAAAATATCAAAGCTACAGAAATTCAGAATACACATAAGGAGCCAGAAGAACTGTGGGTCACCCTGGCAACAGAAAATGGGACAGCCATAAGAACTGGGGTTGTCTACAGGCCCCCAGACCAGGGGGAGGACATAGGCACATTACTGTTAGAAGATATACAAAACATGACAGTTAAAGGGGAGGTTCTGTTAATGGGAGACTTCAACATGCCGGATACAGATTGGTCAATACCAGCAGGAACATCTGCCAGAACTAGACACATAGTGGATTCCCTACAGGGGGAGGGCCTCAAACAACTGGTACACTAACCCACAAGAGACAGGGTTATCCTAGATCTAGAACTGACTAACAGAGAAGGGATCACAGATCTCCAGGTAGAAGGTCACCTGGGGGCCAGTGACCATCATATGGTATGGTTCAATTTGGCCACTACATCTAAATCATCCCAGTCCAAAGCAAAAATATGGGACTTCAGAGGAGCTGACTTTGATAAGATGGCCAACAGAGTTAAGCTAGCCCTGGCAAAAAGAAACATAGGTGAGGGGGTACAGGCAAAGTGGGCAAGCATTAAGGATGCAATACTTGTGGCAACATCCCATTGTGTTAGACAGAAAAGGAAGTGCAAAAGAAGAAGGAAACCACTTTGGTTCTCAAATACAGTAGCAGAAAAGGTCAGAGCCAAAAGGCTGGCCTTCAGGATATATAAGGGAACACATAGGTGAGGGGGTACAGGCAAAGTGGGCAAGCATTAAGGATGCAATACTTGTGGCAACATCCCATTGTGTTAGACAGAAAAGGAAGTGCAAAAGAAGAAGGAAACCACTTTGGTTCTCAAATACAGTAGCAGAAAAGGTCAGAGCCAAAAGGCTGGCCTTCAGGATATATAAGGGAACACAGCGGGATGAAGATAGGGAGGCATACCAAACTGCCCTAAAGGAAGCAGGGAAGGCAGTAAGGCAGGCAAAGTCCCAAACTGAGGAAACACTGGCATGAATAGTAAAAAAAAGGTGGCAAGACTTTCTATAGATACATTAGTGAAAGAAGAAAGTCCAGTGGGGGTATTGTTAAGCTCAAAGGAGAAAAGTGGGCATGTGAGGATGAGGACCCTGTAAAAGCATCTATCCTAAATAGATACTTCTGCTCAATATTTACTGAAGAGAAAGTAGGGCAGGGCCCACAGCTCAGCACCATGGACACAGGAGGGAGGGAGGTGAGCACTACTCCCTTCACAAAAGAAAGGGTCCTACAAGAGCTTGCTAAGCCCAGGGTGGACAAGGCAATGAGACCTGATTGCATACATCCCAGGGTACTTAAGGAGCTAAGGGTGGAACTAGTAGAGCCATTATCAGAACTGTTTAGTGAGTCTCTCATCACAGGAGAGGTCCCAGAAGACTGGAGAAGGGCTCATGTGATCCCGCTCCACAAGAGAGGTAGCAGGGAGGAGGCAGGGAACTACAGACCAGTCAGTCTTACCTCAGTAGTGGGCAAGATAATGGAAGCACTCCTTAAGGAAAGGATAGTGCAACACCTGGAATCCATAGGAGCACAGGATCCAAGACAGCATGGGTTTACAAAAGGAAGGTCCTGTCAAACTAATCTCATAGATTTCTTTGACTGGGTAACCAAAGTGGTGGACCAAGGGGGAGCAGTTGATGTCGCCTACCTTGACTTCAGCAAAGCTTTCGATACTGTTCCACATAGAAGATTGATTAATAAGCTGGGTAGGCTCAGGGTGGGTCAGAAGTTGGTCAACTGGGTGGCAAACTGATTGACGGGCAGAGAACAGAGAGTGGTGGTAAATGGTATACAGTCAGAAGAAATGCAAGTCACAAGTGGGGTACCTCAGGGATCAGTCCTGGGGGCAGTCCTCTTCAATATCTTAATCAGTGACATTGCAGATGGACTGGAGGGTAAGGTTTGCCTGTTTGCAGATGACACCAAGATCTGCAACAGAGTAGATGATCCAGATGGGGTGGGCAGAATGAGAAGAGATCTGGATAAACTAGCAAAATGGTCAGAAGAGTGGTAACTGAGATTTAATGCAAAGAAGTGCAAGATCATGCACATAGGGAAGAGAAACCCTGAAGCCACTTATAGGCTGGGAGGGGAGTTGCTGGCAGTCACAAAGGAAGAAAGAGACTTGGGCATCATCGTCATTGATGACCTGAAATCATCCAAGCAGACCTCTAAAGCAGTAGGTAAGGCTAGAGGGATGTTAGGGTGTATTAGTAAGGGTATCACAAGTCATAAGAGGGAGGTAATAATCCCTCTTTACAAGACACTGGTTAGGCCCCATCTGGAGTGCTGCGTGCAGTACTGGAGGCCACACTTTCACAAGGACATTAACCAAATTGAGGCAGTCTAGAGAAGGGCAACCAAAATGGTGCAGGGACTGCATCAGAAGACATACGAGGACAGATTAACAAAGTTCAATATGTATACCCTTGAGCAAAGGAGGGAGAGAGGTGTTATGATCGAAACATTCAAACACCTTAAGGGCATTAACAAGGTGAAACAGTCTAACATGTTTAAATATAAGAAAAATAGCAGGACAAGAGGACACAGTGTGACATTAGAGGGAGACCGATTAAGGGGTAATGTGAGGAAATTATTTTTCACAGAAAGGGTGGTGGATGCATGGAAAGGCCTTCCTCAGGAAGTGGTGGCTATGAATACAGTGCAGGGCTTCAAACAGGCATGGGATAGGCATAAGGGAGCAATACAAATGAGTATGAATAGATAGGCCACTGACAGAGCAAAGGCCGATGGCACATTTATAAGGTAGAAAAAGAAACGGGCAGACTGGATGGGCCTTGCGGTCCTTATCTGCCGTCAACTTCTATGTTTCTATGTTTCTATGTATAAGCTGACCAGGCTGTACCGGATCCCCCTTTACCAATGTCAGGGATGCCTCTGTGTCCCTTAACCCCTGTGTCTGTATACCATTTACTACGACTGGGTGCATGTGTTCCCTCATGTTCACTGGCATGCTCACAGGGACACACAAGCAACCCACTTATTTTCTAGCACCCTGTTGTGTATTTTGGATTGCCTTTTTGGTGCACTGTCTGGCAATATGCCCAGTTTCTTTACACAGCCAACATGCATTTCTTACCTCAGATAAATCTTTTCATTGAAACCTGAGGCTAACTGATTTTGGTGGAGGCAGTGAGGGTTTTAGCTGCCGTGAAGGCATGCTTTTCCCTTTCTGCACTGCCATGCCTGCCCCATTCACTCTCAGAGCAAGTCTGCTCTTGGCATAGCAGTCCAAGAGTTCAGCAGCCTCTTGCAATGTTTTTGGATCTCGGTCCTCTAGCCAGGTTTTTAGCTCTGCTGGGAATGCCCAATAAAACTGTTCTAATAAAATCACATTTTCAATTTTATCAACAGAGGTTGCCTCAATTACTCCCCACCAATGTTTTAAAAACTGACGTTGTTTCATGGCTAGCTCCTCATAGCTCATATCAGAGCTTCTCCTGAGCTTATGGAATTTAGCTCTGTATGATTCAGCAATTAATTCAAACTTTTTTAACAGTGCAGCTTTTAACTTACTGTAATCGTCACTGTCCTCATTTTTCATTTGACCCACTGCATCCTGAGCTTCCCTGGTAAGTAGCAGGGATAGCTGGAAGCTCCAGGACACTCTAGGAATTTTAGCCTGAATACAAACTTTTTCAAAAGAATTTAAAAAGGCATCCATGTCTTCCCTTTCCTTAAACTCGGCTGTTAATTTTGAGTTCCAATTTATAATCCAGTCCTGCAGTACCAGTTGAACCCAAGTCACTTACCTGCTCTGGTGCCACTGGTCGGAGTCATATCTTCTCCAGTTCATGTTGCCTCTGGTGCTCCCTCTCCTTACGGTCTGCATCTCAGAATTCTCATTCTCTCTTCTCCTTGGCAGTTCGCCGGCACTCACGCTCCTCATGGTCTGTCTCCTTCTGTTGACGCTCTGCCTCTTGATCCGCCTCTCTATGTTCTCACTGTACCTCCAGTTCCATCCTACACAACTCAATTTGCAGTTTGAGTACCTCTGGAGTCAGGATACTGGTGACCATCCCCTGCTGCTGTGGCCCTTCACTGACAGTGGCCCTGCTGTCCTTTTCAGTCACAGTCAGTGACTCACTGCTCTGGGTATCTGCTACCATCAGGGCCTCTATGAGGTTCTGCTTTTTGGCTGTCACCTTGAACGGGACTCACCTGTCCCCACACAACTGCTTCAAGTAATCTACAGTGTGCCTGCTGTAGTCGGAAGCCATCTTCTTCTTCCCTCACTACTGCTACTCTGACTTGCACATTAGAAAAAAATAAAATGGGTAGGAACTGGACTGTACACCAAGTGATATATACTGTAGTTCTGTTTCCTTTTTAAAATAAAACTCTGCCTTTTTTCTTTCTTTGCAAGAGAGCTTACGGTCACAGCTGACACAGAACAATAAAACTTGTGATACCAAAATAATCTGCACCGCTGCCAGCCAATCTGTCACAAACCCACTCAGTAGGTCATGCCCTCTACTCCCAAAGTGCCAACCTCTGAGCACAGTCTTGTGAACAGTGTGACAGATAAGGTAACTCTCTTATCTGTTTTGTGAGTTCGGATCAACCTTTGGTCTCAAGTTCTCGAGGGATTCAAACTGTTAACCTCTTGTTACCATACTCAATGCATAGGCTCAGATATATCTGTCTTCAGGGGGGCCAGATATCTTTGCCTACAGGCACCTAACCAGGTATACAGAGATGAACCCTTTAAAACTTTGATAAATACCTCAGATTTAAAACACTTCTCTTTCCAGTTTGGTATCACCATTCAAGCTTATGTCTATTGTCTGCTATAACCATGTACTTTTCTTACAAATAAAAAAAGAAGTCAAAGACAGACCAAGTAAGTTCTAAAAAGAATTTTACTATACTAGATAAGAATATATAAAACACAACAGTACAGAACTATTATATCACAAGACATACAAATCTTTTAAAAGAACAAGGTTTTAAACAGTACAATTCCTACTACAGTACTTAGTCTCTAAATACTTGCTTAAAAGTTCTCCCAAGATGTTTTGTGATCACAGTCAAGGTAAAAAATGTGTCTCTGTGAAGTAAAACAGACTAAATTAAATGGCTTTTACCCCACCTCTTTTCCAGAGGTCACCTAGCTCCTCCCTGTCAGGATATATGAAAATATATATCTTATACAAAAAAACAGGATGTCTTTTTTTTAAGCATTACATTCTACAACTTCAGCATAATTCATGTCTTTCAAAGGACACTTCATTTGATCTCATGCTGTATTCTCCCTCACACAGGCTTCACAGGGACATTTACAACCTTGCACCCCTGTGTAACAACCTAGGTCCCTCTCCAATGTCATAAACCTTCTTTATGATTTCTCTCTTAACAAAATTAACTTAAACAAGACTATAATTATCTCAGAGAAACAGGATACTTGATTAAAGTCTTCCATGTAACACATTGTCTCTAAAAACTGTGTGTGTGTGTGTGTGTGTGTGTGTGTGAACTCAAATGCTGTCATCATTTCCTCATGGCTTCCATCTCTCAGCTGAAATCTGGGGGGGATGAGTGAGGTCACTCCTAGAGCATTTGCTTTTCAGCAGAAGACATTCAGTAATACATTTTATATTAAAAAAGAAATGGTACAGCACTCAGAACCTGCTGTCTACGTAACAGGTTATACAATATCATAGAGTATTTACAATGAGAGGATGCATGCATCATTGTGGTAGATGCAGAAAAAGCCTACAATAGAATGGAGTGGGACTTTATATTTACAGTATTAGAAAAATATGGATTTGGCAACAAATTCATTAAAATGGTTTAAAGTTTTGTATAACAATCCAAAAGCAGCCATACAAAGTACCAAAAATATCTCAACCTGCTTCACTCTATCGAGGGGCACTAGACAGGGCTGTCCACTGTCCCCTCTGCTTTTTGCTCTCACTATTGAGCCTCTTGCAATTGCAATAAGAAATGGCCAACAACTCCCAGGAATAAAGATGGTATCCCTAGAACATTGTATAAGCCTTTACGACGATGACACTTTGTTATATCTAACAAACCCTATGAATTCCATTAAAACTTGTATGGAAATTATAGAAAAATTTGGAATAGCATCTGGCTATAAAATAAATGAAAATAAAACTGAAATTCTGGTGCTTTCAAAAAACAAAATAAATACTATACCTCATCTGCTAACCAACAGAATTGTAAAACAATTTTAATATCTGGGAATTATGGTCACAAAGGAAAACAATAGTCTATTTGAACAGAACTATGGCACCATACTTTCCCAAAATAAAACTGGATTTGGACAAATGGAAAATATTACCTCTTACACTGATAGGACACTGCAACATTATAAAAATGAATATATTACCAAGACTGTTGTACCTCTTTCAAACACTGCCTTTAGAAATTACGATTAAATACTTTAAGAATTTATAAAAGATTATTACAGAATTCCTATGGAATAACAAAAAAAAATGTTAAACTTAAAAAAACTTTAATTACCCAAAGAACAGGCCTAGCCCTACCTAACTTTCTCTGGTATTACAATGCTTCTCAACTTTCACAAATTGAGGACTGGTTTAAACAACAAAACACAATAAATACAATTATGGAACAAGCTGTACACAGATACCCAAACCTCAGAAGTATTTTACATTCAGAATATTGCACCAAAAATAAGAAAAGACAAAGAGAAACAGTATTAATGCAACACAAAACTCATGCCCCAGTTGGAAGAAAGTGCATCAGATAATACAATGGGATGAACAAAACTCACAAGATACACCAATATATAGAAACTATGCATTTAAACCCTCATATATAGATGAAGGATTCTTGGTGAGGGACTAGAACAGAATTAAGACACTTAAAAAAATGTTTAACAAAAATGTATTAATGTCATTCCAACAATTACAAAATATATATGGATTGCCTAAGCAACAATTTTATAGCTACCTGCAATTACGACACTATATACAAAAGGCAAATTATAGACCAATGGAGTCTCCAGTAGAAATTATACTGAAAAACCTACTCCAAAAATCTATCTCTTCTATATATAAATGTTTATAGTCATCAAATCCATAAAACTTAACACAATTGAAAGACACATGGGAACAGCATCTAGCAGCCGAGATTGGAGAGGCTGACTGGGTAGATATTTTTAAATACCCAAATGAGTTAGTTTTCCAGTACAAAACTATGGCAAATACAATTTAATATAATTCACTGTATTTACTTAACACCAACTAGATTGCATAAAATGAATAATGCATTAAAAGACAAATGCCCAAGATGCTTCTCCAACTCCGGCTTCCTCATTCACTTGTTCCTTACATGCAGAAAACACACTACAGTTTGTAACACAATAATAAATATATTGGAGAAAGCAACTAACTTAACTTTAAATAAACATGAAAGTGCAATCCTACTTAGATATCAAATGTCAGAAGGTGAAATCACAGAGGAAAAAAATGAATATCATTAGGCTACTTAATGGCAAAAACATTTTTTACTTCATGAAAGGATACTGAACCTCCTAACATACAGAAATTTACCAATTTTATGCTTGATTTATATAAATTAGAAAGTATCCATTATTATGCTAATGAAAGAGAAGCATTCGAGAAAATATGGCAACTGTTTAAAGCTATAATAACAGGACAAAAAATGTAAACCTGATAACTGAGTATTTCTGTTTTAAGTTAACAATATATACTGTATATGTCAGCGTATGAAGTTCACTTTTTGTGAATGTATGGATAAAGAGTTCTAAGTTAAAAATGACAATAGATATTAAGAGATGTTTAAAATTAATTATGAATGTATGTTAAGGATATATTATAATACAAGACAGTATGTATAAGAAATTGTAACTATCTTAGTACATGAATATCTACTCAATCATGTATATGGATGTTGATGTATTGTTTCCTCTACCCAATAAAATTAAAAATAAAAAAAAAAATAAAAGAGAAACTGGTTGAGGGATAGAACACAGAGAGTGGTGGTAAATGGATCTCAATTTGAGGAAAGGAGGGTGACCAGCGGGGTGCCACAAGGATCAGTTCTGGGGTGTGTCCTATTCAATGTCTTCAGGAGTGACATTGCAAAAGGGCTAGAAGGAAAAATATGCCTCTTTGCAGATGACACTAAGATCTGCAACAGGACAGACACTCTGGGAGGGATGGAAAAAATAAGAAAAGTCCTAGGTAAACTAGAGGAATGGTCAAGAGTGTGGCAGCTAAGATTCAATGTGAAAAAGGGCAAAATCATGCATTTGGGGCACAGGAACCCAGGTGAGGCTTATATGATAGGGAGGAGGAGAGATACTGATGGTCACCAAACAGGAAAGGGATCTGGGGTGGTAATCATATCAGATGACCTAAACGAGGCCAAACAATGAGGCAAGGCTGTGAGAAGAGCCAGTGAGGTACTGTGGTGCATAGGGAGAGGTATTAGCAGCAGAAGAAAGGAAGTGGTGATGCCTCTGTACAAATCACTAGTGAGGCCTCATCTGGAGTACTGTGTCCAGTTCTGGAGGCTGCATCTCCATGAGGACATAGATAGGGTAGAGGCAGTTCAGAGAAAGGCAACAAAAACTGTGCAGGGCCTGCACCAAAAGTCATATGAGGCAAGACTGAAGGACCTCAATGTGTATACCCTGGAGGATAGAAGAAAAAAGGGAGATATGGCAGAGACCTTCAAATAACTCAAGAGCATAAATAAGGTACAGGAGGGTAGCATCTCTCAGAAAAAGAGATGTTCTAGAACAAGGGGTCATAAAATAAGGCAGGGAGGCGGTAGACTAAGGAGTAACATGAGAAAGTATTTCTTCACAGAAATGGTGGCGGATGCATGGAACAGCCTCCCAGCGGAGGTGGTGAGGGCAAATTCAGTAGGGGAATTTAAAAATGCATAGGCTAGGCATAGGGGAACCCTAGCAATAGCAAAGAGAACAAAGCTAGAGATCAAGTAGGGTCTGTGGTTTTTGCAACAGGTAGGAAAGATGGGCAGACTGGGTGGGCCTAGCGGTCCTTATCTGCCATCAGTTTCTGTGTTTCTGTGTTTACTATGCTTGTTTTCAGCATGCAAGGGATGTATAGCTGGCAGTGTATAAATGTTTATGCATGTGTGTATTCAGAAAAACATCTGCATGCCAACCCACCGAAACATAGAAACATGGAATTTGCTGGCAGAAGGGAACCACTTGATCTGCAGGTATGCCAATTTTTTCCTGCCTACAGATCTTTGGCCTTAGGAGGCCGTGTAGTGTCTGTGGGGCCATGGCTAAGACTTTGCATGGTTAGTAGGTATGCACAAGGTAATGGCCACATATACATATTACCCATGCCTCAGAAAACTCTCCAGAGAGCAAACTCCCAACATGTAAAATACATTATCTCCATTTCCATGTTTATAGACCACTAGTGTACATGACCCGGGCAAGAATGTCACCCCATGGAGGCCCATACAAAATGTTATACCCAGCTTTTCTGAAGAAGGGTTGTCTCATAGAAATCCTAAGGATTTTTAAGGTCTGTCTGTGGTTACAACTCTTACAAAAGCTTACACTCTTTCAGAGCATAGAAATCCTTGGACTTTCAGATTTTCTCAACTTTTCTGAAACTTGGATGTCAAAGAAAAAAACATTTGTTTCTGGGAAATCTTTTGATTTTTAGTGTAAAACAATTGGATGATAGGATTGGCAAGGGAAAATTTGGAGTGAATATGTTAAACTTCAGCAGCCCATGAGAAATTTAGTGTAAAGTACTGAAAAGGAAAAGAGAAAAGATTACAGGAATAAAAAATATTTGTACAGTTCATTGGCAATGAAATATAGAAACATAGACATTGCCGGCAAAAAAAGAAGGTTCCATCCAGTCCTCACAGAACATTGTACTACTTATCCCCTTGACCTGCTGTCTTAGAGGGGTATTAAACCCTAATGCCTACCCCCAAACTACCACCACCACCACTGATATTGTTGCCTCCATTGCTCCTCATTTTGGTATTACCAGCCCCGTATACCTGTCTTACCCACTTTCAAACTCATTTATAGGTCTTGCTCCCACCACCTCCACAATTTAAGCCTTCATTCATGCGCTCTTGATATCGCACATCTGTTTCTGGTGAACAGGTCCTCACTGTTCACTGTGTTGGTTCCCCTCTGGAACTTGTATGTCTGTATCATCTACATAGGAACTGGGCTCATACAATAAACATTGGCACCCAAGTGCAGTACTGAGAGGATGCATTCTGTCAGATGAGATGCTAAATTGAGCTCCCATTTGCCTGTTGTCTAAGTGGACATTAAAGATCCCATGGCACTTCTCAGAAAAAGTAAGGGAATTTCCCCAGTGTTCTGGTCAAATTTTACCCATTCGCTAAATTAGTACCAATAGCTTAATTTGGTTCCCTTTGAGTGGATATGCATCTCTATCCCTCCCACATGAAGAGGCTGAAAATAGGCAATATTGTCTAGCCCTCCTTTCCTGATTGACAAAAATGAAATTAATAAATAAACAGAACTGAGCAAGGTACTCCAGGTAGGGCTTCACCAGGGACCTGTAAAGATGCAACATCACCTCTTTCCTCCCTCCATCAATCCCTGTTATACCCTCTCCCAATTCATCCCAGTATCCTTGTTGCTTTGCTGTATCCTTTGTTGCACTAACAGGATTGTCTGATGGTGTCACTAATGACAGACCTCTGGTTCAGGCTATGAGAGGTTAGAGTAGATTTTGGGAGTTTGGCTGAGAACATTTTTTAAAACATTCAATCTGTCGCTGGGCTCTACATTTTACATTTCAGATTGCATACTGTATGTTTTCTGATTGGTTTTATACATACTTTAATATCAAGAAACTAAGCATTAATAAATTTGTTGCAAGTAGTTTAGTCTTGAAGGTTCATTTGAGAACAGGTCTTTGAAACAGGTGTTGCATATTGTTCAAAGCAGCAGTGCAATGAAAAAAGTTTTTTTTTGAAAAGTTAATTTTCTGCTATGGTTATGAAAAATATTGGCAGAATTGTTGATTTTGGTTTTCT
This sequence comes from Neoceratodus forsteri, assembly GCA_016271365.2. NCBI lineage: Eukaryota > Metazoa > Chordata > Ceratodontiformes > Ceratodontidae > Neoceratodus > Neoceratodus forsteri. The sequence goes on along the minus strand of CM028136.1, from coordinate 428,732,368 downwards.
GGACACTTTCTATGCTGTGTACTGTACATTTACATTTTTGTCTGGATTCCTACCCTCCTCATGTCCTCAATATTATTTCTATGCAAAAATGAGACAGACATCTTTTTTTCTTTTTTTTTCTTTTATCATGACATTATTTGACTACCAATGTGTGGACCTGGCAGGGGCTATGACAACCACCCCCCCCCCCCCCTTGGAGGGATACGTCCTCCAGCCCATCGGGGCCATCATCAGTCCTGCCAGGTCCAGGTATTTTTCCTCCATGTTTTTTCTCCCCATGCCTATGCCCATACAATGGGCGCAGCAGCTGTCTCCACCTCTGTGGAGGCAGCCAAGCACTCTGGGCATGGTCCAAACCCCTGTAGTTGTGCTGATGCACACAGCACAAACTCCCCACTCCGAGGAAGGCGAGCAGTCCAGACGCTCAATCCTTACCTCCCCGTCCGACCCCCGAATGACACGAGTCCATTCCTGAACCCAGGTTGCTGGCATGGCATGAGGTGTGGCTTCCAGCGCCTCAACCCTCAGTGCCACTGGACCGACTGGCATCTTTTTTTCTTGAGAAACTATTTTAAAACCTTTCATAAATTCTTAAATGATCATGGAAACTGAAAATGTCACCACCAAAATAAACTGGAAGACATCTGGCATCGAGTAGGAAGAAAAAAGATGGAGTCAAATTTTGGCCCATTTTCATTGCACTGCTGCATTAAGATGGGTTGTGATTTATGTAGTAATTTTTAGACATTCATTTTGCTGTGTATCAGATGAAGAATGGAGCATTTTAAAACTTTATTAACACTGCTTTTCTATCTCACACTAAAAACATTCCAGCTTACTTCTCCCACTTAATGACGCTGCATTCATTCACACATTGGATATCTGGGCGAGCTGATCATTAGGGCTGTTCCGGAACTATCTGGTTAGAGGATGAAAAAAGATAAAATACACCTTAAAGGTTCATGCTAGAGGAGGTCACTGCTGGAGTACTGTGCTTTGTTGGACTGGGCCCTGGGACTGAGGGCAGTCAAAGTGAGGAAGGCAGGTAATGGTTTAAAGGAAAACTACGCCCTCATATCTTGTAAATTTTATTTGTTTCCATATCAACAGACAACACTTTTCGTGTAGCTGTTAGAGATGTATGCAACTGTGTTAGTTTGTTTTCACACTTCATGCTAGGCCCTATAACCATCATGGGGGTCTCCATTTGCTGATTGTTGAAATCTCATTGTTCCTGAGAGCTGCATTAGCATATGAGAACATGATGTGTAATCATACTTTAGACTCCCCAGTATGCCTGTCTGCTTAATTAGACATTAGAGAAATAAGTTACAGGAAGGTATGAAATACCACATTTACTTTCCGTTAGCTTTGCAAACTAGCAGAACAAAAAACCACGGCACTCACCAAGCATACCACAAAGTCTAAGTTCCACACCAGTAAGTAGGTTCTTAAGAAGTTCTTTTATTATACCAAACAGCAGCAGCATCAAAACAAAGCAACCCTCCTGGGTCAGGTAGACAAACGAACACAAAAACTCTGACGTTTCACCTTGTCACAGGCTTTTTCAAAGATGAAGCCCCCTAGAGGTAAGCCTGCTTATGTAGGGCACCCATGTGTCACATTACTAATTGAATTATCTAAGTGCTACCAACCACTATATCACCCTTTGCGATATAGAACAAGCACTAACTATCCACATTAAAACATCTAATTACACATCACATTTAATCTAGAAGTCATTTTTTAAAATGTCCCTCCCAAAGATTACACTTTGCATTTATATTAAGCCATTTCCAAAAAATAGATGTTAACACCAGTGATGTTTCTGTTTTTTTCCCATAGGTACATGAGGTAATCTGTATCAGAATTTGTGACCGAAGTGGCAATCTGTCAGCTTGAGTTCTCTTTCTTTCCCCTGGCCCAACATTTCCCTGAAATTACTATATATATTGGCACCTGTATGCATACACCATTATTTTGGTGAAACCTTTCAATGTACAAACTAGAAATTTCAAAAACAAGGAAACACAGTTTTTAAACCATGGCCCAGATATTCAAAAGGGTTGCGCCATGCGTAACAGGGTTGCGCATGCGCAAGTCCAAAATGCGCCATTCTGCGATATTCAGCAGGAGGCAGTTACGCCACTGGCAACAGGTTGCGCAAGAGAGCAGTGCAAATGAATGCATGCTCAACAGGAGGGGGAGGATCCATGCATAACCTGCGCAACCCGATATTCGGTGAGGTTGCGCCAGAGTTGTGCATCATAACCCAACCTGTACCCACTTTAGCTTGAAGCCCCCAAAAAGGCTTAAGTTGAGGGCCACCCGCAGGTGAGCTGCTGCATTGCAGGGCGCAACACAGCAGCTGCCATCCTGGCTGGCCCCAACCTCGGTCCCTGTGCCCCCACCAGCCCGATCGCGGGCAGTACAGGTACATGAAACCCCCACACATCTCCCACAGCCCGATCGCGGGCAGAACCTATATGAACCCCAGTGCCGATCGCGGGCAGAACCTGTATGAACCCCCCAGTGCCCGATCGCGGGCAGAATGTAACCCTCCCCCAACCCGAATAACTCCCTGGTGGTCAGTGGACCGTAAAGCCCGATCGTGGGCAGAATGTCACAGCACAACTCCCCCACACATCTCCCTGGTGTCTAGTGTCCCCCCACCCACGAAGCCCCTCCACCCGCTCCCCGCGGCAGTGGCGACAGCATCCACCCGCCTGCCGCCACGCCCATCGCCGACTGACTGTCGGCGGTGGGCTGCGCCCATGGTGCAGAGCTACAGCCAATGGGATGCAGCTCATACCATACGATGACAGTCAGATTTATGAATGATCATTCACAAATCTGGACTGTCATGTTGCTGAACGTATTGTTTTAGCTATGTTGTCCACAAACAAGCGCAACCTGTTATGTTCATGTAGTTGTTGCCAACATTTAAACCATTTTACGCTGGATCTCACAAATGATTTCAAAATCAGAAAAGGTTTCCATTCTTTGCCACGTGTATGCAGTGTTAAATAAAATTTTGTATTTCTCAACTTCTTTTGTTGTCATGTGTCTTTTTGAAATGACTGACCCAGAGCAGTTTCTGACAGACGAATGGGTGGTACTTTAGCAGTATCCTTTAAGTAATGTTTTGTGCAAGTGATGTGTTCCTCTCAAATCATGCCTCTTTATGGGGTCTAACTTAAGATCTCCTGAACCTTTTACCATAGCCAGTTAGGGTCACAGATTTGGGGTAGGCTTTACAAAATATGCAGTACATTACAGATTTTTCTTTCACTGTAATCCAGCCATGGAAATTCTTTTCCATTCAGGACGGAAATTCTGACCCTTTTTCTCTGTCATATCTTTGATCCTTTGTAAGGCCATCGTCAGAACTTTTACGTTTAGCAGAACTGGATGTTGTAGCACTACTAGTACTTGCTCCACCAGATTTTGAGAAACCAAATTTTAATAAGCTCATTTTGCTGTGAAAAACTGCTCTGGGTAAGATTAGAAGAAGTTTTTGTAATAGAAATGTTTACTTTTATGAGCAAGGATGCAAATACACGCGAGGTACTATTATGGCCCAGAAGTATTGGCTTAGGTTAGCACGTAAGGGCAGACAGAACACAAATGTCTAAATGACAATGAGATAAGGCGGTGACACTATGAAATGTTTTATTTATCAGTCACAAGGGAGGTGTGCTTCTGCAAACTTTTTTAGCGACACACTGATAACTTCAGAAAAATATTTTGTGACTTCACTGACTCAAACTAATAGACGCAGGCTTTGCTTCAGCCCAGAAAAATATTGTGACTTCACTGACTCAAACTAATGGACGCAGGCTTTGCTTCAGCCCAGAAAAGACTCTATTGACCTCTCTCTCTCTCTCTCTCAGACTAATAAGATGCAGGTTTTGCTTCAGCCCAGAAAATTATTGTGACTTCACTGACTCAAACTAATGGGCATGAGCTTTGCTTCAGCCCAGAAAAATAATGACTTCACTGACTCAAACTAATGGACGAGGCTTTGCTTCAGCCCAGAAAATTATTGTGACTTCACTGACTCAAATAACTAATAGATGCAGGTTTTGCTTCAGCCCAGAAAAATATTGTGACTTCTCTGACTCAAATCACTAATAGATGCAGGTTTTGCTTCAGCCCAGAAAATATTGTGACTTCACTGACTCAAACTAATGGACGAGGCTTTGCTTCAGCCCAGAAAAATATTGTGACTTCACTGACTCAAACTAATGGACGAGGCTTTGCTTCAGCCCAGAAAATATACGTGACTTCACTGACTCAAACTAATGGACGCGAGGCTTTGCTTCCAGCCCAGAAAAGACTCTATTGACCTCTCTCTCTCTCTCTCAGACTAATAAGATGCAGGTTTTGCTTCAGACCAGAAAATTATTGTGACTTCACTGACTCAAACTAATGGACGAGGCTTTGCTTCAGCCCAGAAAATATTGTGACTTCACTGACTCAAACTAATGGACGCAGGCTTTGCTTCAGCCCAGAAAATTATTGTGACTTCACTGACTCAAATAACTAATAGACGCAGGTTTTGCTTCAGCCCAGAAAAATATTGTGACTTCTCTGACTCAAACTAATGGACGCAGGCTTTGCTTCAGCCCAGAAAAGACTCTATTGACCTCTCTCTCTCTCTCTAGACTAATAAGATGCAGGTTTTGCTTCAGCCCAGAAAATTATTGTGACTTCACTGACTCAAACTAATGGATTTAGGTATTTTGCTTCAGCCCAGAAAATTATTGTGACTTCACTGACTCAATAACTAATAGATCGAGGTTTTGCTTCAGCCCAGAAAAATATTGTGACTTCTCTGACTCAAATAACTAACAGCTGCAGGTTTTGCTTCAGCCCAGAAAATACGCGACTTCTCTGACTCAAACTAATAGGTTTTGCTTCAGCCCAGAAAAATTGTGACTTCACTGACTCAAATAACTAGTACCAACCAAAAATAGCCCCCAAATTTCAAATATTAATTTTTTGCCCGCTGGTACTCCTAAAAGTCAGGATTTAAACAGAAATTGTAGGAGTTGGATCGAATAAGCGCTATGCTGCAGTAAGTGGTGACGGTAAAGTGAACGTCCGCTCAGTCTGCAGTCTGCACAGGAGTGATTTGGCACTGCTGAAAATTGCCGACAGACATGCGAGAACAGCCACCACATGATCACCATTTGATACACATGTGATCTCCCGGGTGGCTGTTCTCGCACCCTGTCTTACTCCGCGAGACTGGCGGTCTGAGACACCCGATCTCCATCGGGACTTCACGAACTGCTCCAAGCAGCTGCTGAACTCAAAGCGACTAATGGGGAGATAAGCGTGCTCCCGGAAATCGGGAGGTGGTGTGCTCCTGGGGAAATCGGGAAGTAAGTGTGCTCGGGAGAAATCGAAGGAGACACTGCGCATGTGCCCCCGATTGAACTGCACAGCCAAGTCCCTCGGACTGACTAGGGCTGTGCAGTTCAAGTCTGAGTGCCGGTTCTTTAAGTCCCGGACCTCGGACTTGGGGAATTTTCATCCCCTGCAGAAACGCTTCACCTGGCAGTAACATCCTCAGACCTGTCACTCGTGGACTACGGACGCACGATCTGTACTGCCTCAGACCCAACCGCGCTCCGCCAAATCCAACTAGCAATCAATAAGGCATGCTGACTCATCTCGGGTGCAGACAAGAATATGCATACCTACGCCCTCTATGCACTCACACCTGTCTCCTCACTAAGAAAATACACCTGGGTTTAACCCCTGCAGGTGTCACGGCCTCCCTTCAACTGACCACCCTTCTCTGTGGCCACTTGCACAGCCACGAAAACCATATGGAAGGTTCCTAGTGTCAAGAGCATTCTAGCCCAAAGATCCTTCCCTTTCAGAGCTCCATCATGGTATAATGCCCTCCTATCTGCTATCACCGCCATCATCTATCTAGATCCTTTTAAGGCAGCTCTGAAAACACATCTTAGCATTATGTAACTGTCAGTGTGTCCACTGACCCCACCATAGGCCATGTTATATCACTCCAGGCCGTCCCAAGACTTTGACAATGTCTTGATCGAGGTGGCTCTCGCATTCCACTGCCTCTGTGAAACATGTGCCCTAGGCCTAATTTAGCTAACTATTTGTTCACTCCTACGATAGGACTGACAATGCCTCCCTGGACGCAGCACCCTGTAAAGCTTCCCAAGAGGCAGCTCACTGCTATCTTTCTGTAACCTGTACTGCTGAGTTCAGTTAGCTACCTCTTGTATAGGCAGTCACCCTATACAAGTATGTTGCACAGTTTGTAATATCTGTTTACATGTTAGGCAGCCTCTGTTTAGCTACCAACAGTATAGGCAATTATCCTATGTTTAGCGGCCACTTGTACAAGCAATTATCATATTTATGTTCAACTCAAATTCTATTCCTACTTGCTACTTGCACAGCCACACTTGTATGACTCTGCAATATTGTTATACTGGATTGTCATTATCTGTATCATCATATTTGACGTGGAGCCTTTGGAAATGAGTCTACGACTCAAAGGGTTGTAATTTCTATGTTATAAATAAATTGAGAAAAAATATATACAATTTTTTTTTTTTTTTAGCATTTAAAACAACTTCACCCCAAATTTACTACAGCATCAGCATTAGTACTGAAAATTCCCAATGGTGCTATGCATGTGTCAGGGGCATCCTGGATGCCATGGATTCCTGGATTTGGGCAAAAAAAGAAAAACCCACATAAAATATTTAGTTACTAGTAAAGTACAGTTACGTAAGAACTTACCGGAACAGCAGATCTTCTACTGCAGGAACCTCTCTCAATCATAACACGTAGGACTGTGCCCCCTTGCATCAGGACCACACTGCAAACTTTTGCTAGCAATGTCTGGCTCTGGCCTGCCTTCCAGTTCTCCCACCGGAGATCCGAGGAGGATGAGACAGGAGAAACAGGATGAAATTCTTCGAGTCCAGTTCAGAATGATCTGTAAGAAATGCAGAAACTGGGGGAAGGAGGGAAGGAAAGTGTGACCTACTGCAGGAACCCCTCTCGAAGATCTACTGTTACGGCAAGTTCTTATATAACTGTGCTATCTTACTTCGAGAGGGTGCCTGCAGAAGGTCATAACATGTAGGACTGAATCCCAAGCAGTCACTCAGGGAGACTGAAAGAATCAGGGGAGGAGGAACAACTGAAAACAGACCAGGACCGGCCTAAGACAGTAGGCGCTGCAGGACGGCGAGGCCAAACCCGGCCCTACGCCTAGAGGCAGTGTCCAGACTGTAATGCTTTGTGAAGGTATGGACTGAACTCCAGGTTGCTGCCGGACAAATATCTGCTGCAGAAACATTCCTAAGGAACACTGTCAAAGCAGCCATGCCTCTGGTAGAGTGACCTCTGACCTGCCCCGGAAGAGGTTTAAGAAACCGATGCAGTTGGCCAGCCATTTGGAGAGACACTGCTTAGAAACCGCTGACCCTAAAGATCTGGGGGCAAAAGAAACAAAAAGCTGATCTGACTTGCATGTGTCTTTGGTCCTGTGAATGCAACAACACAAGATTCTATGTACATCCAGTGTGTGAAGTAGTCTCTCACCCCTGTTAGAATGACCCAGATAGTATACTGGGAGTTCAACCGTCTGATTCAAGGTGAACTCTGAAACCACCATGGGAAGAAACTTAGGATTTGAACGCAGGACTGCCGGTCCTTGCGAAAAAATCAAATAAGGCTCCTTATGACTTGAAAATTAAGTAAAATAAGTAGAAAATGGTGATTGGCTGAGCAACGTTTACCATGAAGTTCTTTGTGCAGGTCGACGGTGGGAAAGAACTGGAAGGTGGGTGCAGGGACCGCCCACTATATAGAGTCACACTGATGTCTGTCATGTGGCGTTGGGTGGAGGTCCCCCGCTGAGACACTGCTAGTAGAAGTTTGTCGTGTGGTCCTGACGCCAGAAGGCGCAGCCCTACATGTTATGACCTACTGCAGGAACCCTCTCAAAGCAAGATCAGTAGATCCTTTGAGAGAATCTTCTCCATAGAACCACACCTTCAGAATGGCAAGCCATTGCTGTCAGGGCCACTCAAACATTTGCCTTGTAGGGACTGCCCACGTTGACAACCATCAGCGCCAACTATATAATATAGGAGGCCTCATACCTCCTTAGCTTCTTGCCAGAGACAGGCTCAGAGTTGTATCATCCTGACAGAAACAGGAGAGCAAAACTCCAGGCAGATAGGAGAGGCTTTAGTTCAGAAAAGAAAAAGCCCATTTGGAAGGGTGCAGAAAAGAGGACAAAATGTAATGGGAATTTCTTACAGAGTATGCCACCTGAAATACATAACGGAGTAGGTGAGAGGTGGACCTGTAGCTCTATAGAGGAGATTCTCTTGAAGAGTTTCTGTTACTGGTTAAGTAACTAAACTATCTTCAAGATGTCTCCCTCAATAGGGTCACACCTTTGGAACAATTCCCAAGCAGTACAAAAGAGAACAGTGAGGAGAAGGGCAGACAGAAGGGACTTAGAAGAGCCATATGACTGTAGGCGTTGAAGGATGCAAGGCCAAAGCCACCCTGTCTACAGTATCCCAGATCCACACTGCAGTGTTAGTATAAACAGAATGCCATGTAGTAGCATAGCCTATGTCAACTTCTGAAACTGAATAGAAAACAAGCCACTGAAGTGGAAATGCCACGGATGGCATGTCCATGGACAGAACCAGGAGGATACTTACCAAGCTTACAGTAACAAAACGTACTAGACACCAGCCATTTGCAAAAGCAATGCTTAGAACAGAGAGAGGGATACCCACCATCCTGAAAGTAAATGAAACAAATAGCTAGGAGGACCTTCTACAGTTCTTTGTGCAATCCAAATAAGACTCTGTGGAAATCAAGAGACTGCAGAATAACTTTGTCTGCATTCTGAGGGGGAAGAAAAAAAATATTCAAAGACGGATGGTTTGGTTCAATGTAAACTCTGAAGCAACTTTAGGAAGGACCAGAGGATGGGTACATAGTGAAATCTGATCCTGGTACAGCAAAAGACATGGGGGATCCGCAACCAAAGTCTAAAGCTCAGAAATCCTTCGAGCTAAGGAGATCAACAGAAAGAAAAAATTACTCACCTTAGTAATGTTGTTTCTTCTAATGGAGTCTTGCTGTATTCTGACAAATTGCAGTGAGGTCCAACCTTTGAACTGCCCCGGAGATGAAAGAGTTAACTTTCCATGCCAGGCATGGAACGCTGAGCACGAGCTCGGTTGAGACTCTGTCTGTTGCTGTTTGAACTCAAACCGTCAGATCTTTACGAGCTATACTCACTGAGCGCCCTGTGTGGAAGTTGTAAACCTACACTAGCCAACTGGCTACTAAATGTAATAAACAGATTTTTTGGTCCCAAAACAAAGACTCAAGTCAGGAAACCCAAAAAATGAACAAACACAACACCCACTCACCCAAAGTAAAGAGGTGATAAATAAAGGGTGGAGCACCTCTTGAGTGCCAACACTGCTACTGCCCACCCACATCCCAAAATAAAGGTTCTGAGAGGAGGCGGGAGAGTCAGAATACAGCAAGACTCCATTAGAAGAAACAACATTACTAAGGTGAGTAATTTTTCTTCAAACAACATGAAGTCTTGCTGTATTCTGACAAATTGTGAACTACCAAGCAGTACCTCCATGGAGGAGGGACAGAACCTACCTAGGAAATAGGCTCTGGAGCACTGCTGTGCCAAACCGAGCATCATTCCTAGCCTGGATATCCAGAGAGTAATGCTTGGTAAAAGTGTGAACTGTTTTCCAGGTAGCTGCTTGACATATCTCTAGAATAGGGATGTCCCTGGCAGCAGCCAGGGAAGCAGCTGTACCTCTGGTAGAGTGAGCCCGCAGGCCTGAGGGTGGAGTCCTGCCTAGTTTTTCATAGCAAAACTAAATGCAAGAGACAATCCACCTGGCAACAGATCTCTTAGTGGCAGGTTTTCCCTTACCAACTGCTCACCATAAGTGAGGAACAGTTGGAGGGAGTCAAACCTGTGACCCTTGGTATGCTCTATGTAGTAGCTAAGGGCCCTTTTCACATCCAAACTGTGCAGCCTCCTCTCCCCAGAGGAGGAATGGTCAGTGAAGAAAACAGGAAGAGACACAGACTGGTTAAGGTGGAAGTCTGAAACCACCTTAGGTAAAAACTTCCTGTTAGTCCTGAGGACCACCTTATCTCTATGGAAAGAGATAAAATCAGGCTCCACTGACAGGGCTTGTAACTCCGCTTATGTGCCTGGCAGTGATGGCCACCAAGAAAACAGTTTCTTCAAGTCAAGTACTTAAGCTCTGCTGAGGACAAAGGCTCAAAAGGGGGTTGCATAAGCTGGGCAATGCAAACATTAAGGTCCCAAACAGGGGCAGGGTCCCTGAATGGAGGATTGGTATGAAGCAATCCCTTGAAAAATTTTGAGAATACAGGATGAGCTGAAAGGGAAGAAGGCCTACCTGCTGAAAGGAAAGCAGAGACAGCTGCCAGGTGCACTCTTAGTGTAGCTGGTCTGAGTCCCAAGCTATTGAGATGAACCATATAGTCAAGGACTGTGGGCAGGCCAGCAGACTCTGGAGAAATATGCTTCTCAGAGCACCATATAGAGAATCTTTTCCATTTGGAGTTGTAGGGTGTTCTTGTGGAAGGCTTCCAGAAGCCTTTAGGATATCCATAACACCTTGAGAGGTGCAAATCAGCAAACTAACTCTTCAAGAGCCAGGCCTTGAGATTGAGAGATTTGAGATCGGATACCAAACCCTCCCCTGAGCACATGTCAACAGGTTGCAATTCCTGAGAAGAGACAGGGGAAGGTGGACTGCTAAGGACAACAGGAGAGGGTACCAGGGCTGTCTGGCCCAGTCTGGAGCAATCAGAATCACCTTGCAGGGTTGAGACCTGATTTTGGCTAACACCTTGAACAGCAGAGGGAAGGGGGGAAAGCATACAGGAACTTCCCTTCCCAATTGAGAACTAAGGCATCCAGGGGACTGAGCCCAACACTGGGGCCTGCAGCAAAGGAGAGGAAGTTGGTGATTGTCTGGGGCTGCAAAAGATCTATCTGTGGGTGCCCATCTGGAGAAGATCACCTTCAAAATCAGGGATCCAGGGACCATTCATGATGGTCCTGAGATATCCTGTTGAGAGCATCTGCCAGGACATTGTCCTTGCCTGGGAGGTGTACTGCTGTAAGAGAGGTGTTCAGGAATAGGCCAGAGACCATAACCTCATTGCCTCTGTGCACAAGGTCAGAGACCGAGTGCCCCTTGCTTGTTGATATACTACATTGTGGTGGTATTGTCTGTCCTGATCTGAACTACTTTGTTCTGAACAGACTTGGAAAAAACTTGAAGTGCCAGAAACACTGCTCTGAGTTCTAATAGATTGACGTGAAGCAGAGATTCTGAGGAGATCACAACCCTTGGTGGTCAGGTTCTCCTGGCGGGCTCCCCCACAAGAGGGGCATCTGTAGTAAGGATTAGAGTGAGACTGGCGGCAAAGGAACTCCTTGTTCGGATTGTCCTGATCCGCCACCACTGTAATGCCTGGATCAGGGTTTCAGTCACTGGAATCAGTTTGGGCTAGAGGGTCCTTTTCTGAGACCAAAGGCTCTCAAGTGGACTGAATGTCCTCGTCTGAAATCTTGCTCCCTGCACCACTGCTGTAAAGCTGACCTATGCCCCAGGAGCTGCAGAAAATGCCTTCTATGGTCGAGCACACCTGGAGGGGTGAATGAAGAGGCCAGCGAAATAAGGTCCTTGCCTGTCCAGGGAAGGAAGGCTCTTTCCTTTACTGTATCTAGCTCTGTGCCTATGAAGGTGAGGAGCTGTACAGGCTCTAGAACTGACTTTGAAAGATTCAGAAGGAAACCTAGAAGTAAGCAGTTGCTGAGTTATCTGTGGGTGTAACTTGACTTGGTCTGGGGACTGGCCTACTGAGCCAGTGGTCCAGGTATATGGGAAGATGGAAATCCTTTTCTTCTTAGGAAGGCAACTACTACTGCCAGTGCATTTTGTGAACACCCTGGAGCACAGGTTGGGCCAAGGGCATTGTTTGACTTGGTAGTGGCCTGAGGGCAGCTTGAACCTGAGGTATTTTTCGATGGGAGCTTCTGATGAGAATATGGAAATAGGCATCCTTAGAGGTCAGGGAGACTACAGTCCCTGGCCTTAGAAGGGTAGAATTGTTCCCAAGTCACCATTTTGAACTTTGGCTTTAAAAAGGTACTTGTTTTAAACAGCTAATCTGGTTCAAGTCAGTTAGCATTCATCTGTATCCCCCACCCGGTTTGTGCCTGAAAATAGGCGGGATTTGTCTAGATGCACTTACCGGTCAACAAAATTAAATAAATAAATAAATAAATAAATAAATAAATAAATATCTGAGATCCAGGATGGGCCACCATTCTCCTGTCTTTTGGGGTGAGGAAGTACCTGGTACAATCATTTCCCTTTGTGTGGGGTGGAACCCTTTCTATAGCTCTGAGAGCCAAGAAGAGGAAGAGACCTCTGCCTCTAGTGCATGCCTCTGAAGGATTTGCAGGTGGAAAGGATCTGGTTCTCATCTTTGGAAATTTTTTGAAGCTGAGAACCGGTCCCTGGTTTACTACTTCCAGGACCCATTTGTCTGATGTTAAAGACATCCAGTCCTGGACAAAGTAGCTCAGCCTGCCCCATACAGGTAGGAGAATCGCCTGGCAATCCCATTAGGTGCCTGTTGGTGGTAAGTGGTGCAGCAGCCTGTTTGTACCCAGTCTGCCTCTCCCAGTGCACCCCTATGTGCGAAGAGAGGGCCTGGGCTTGAGGCCTCAAGGCCTGCCCCTGCCCGGATACTGAGGGTGGCTTGCCTTCCTACCGGTACCCTAGGTGGTCCTGACTCATCCATTTTCTTCATGTAGTTCTCTGTTTGCTCCCCAAACAGAGAATTACCCACAACAGGAAAATCCATGGCCTTAGTCTGGGTATCCTGAGACAGGCTAGTACATCTGAGCCAAGCCATCCTCACGAAGGGCCACAGATGTAGCCATGACTCTAGATGAAACATCATTGGTGTCCACTGCAGCATGGAATTGCACCTTGGATGCCTCAATACCATCTGCAGCCACCTGCTCCAGCTCCTTGGCAAGCTGGCTAGGACCTGTTTAGCTAAAGCCATTACAGTGTGCCATCTAGATTTCTGATATCTAGCTGTATAGGCCATATAATTAGCCTGCCTGAGTCCCAAGGATGCTGCCATGTACTGTTTCTTTGCCATGGCATCAATCCTCCTGGAGTCCTTATCTGGGGGTGTGAGCCAAGGGTATATTTGCTCTTATCACAGGCTGCAGCCTGCACTACCCCAACATGGCTGCATTGCTGGGTAAGGAACTCCGTATCTGAGCCTGAGAGTATACCTCTGTCCATTCTCTTATCCACAGGAGGTATAGAATTAGGAGTCTTTAAATGTTCATTGTCTGTTTCCCAAAGGACTCATGAAGGGAATAGACAGCCTCCTGGACTCTGAGATATCCATCATTTCAACATAGTCAGGCTCCTCCTGGTCATCCACAGCTTCTTCCATAGGAAGCTGAAAAGTTTCAGCCACTTTCTTGTAAAACATGAAATGGGAAGGGAACTCAAAGCCTAGGAGGAGACACTCTGAAGGTCTGTCTGGGGAGATGTCTAGGTCAATGGGCACATCCAGACTTTCATAATCACACTCACTTTCCTCATACTCTCCTTCCTGCTCCTCCTCCGGTTCATAAAATTCCTCTAAATCATAATCCGGAACAGGTGGAACCGGACGAACCGAGCGCCTTCCTGATGGTGTCGGTCGGAACCGGGGATAGCGACTGAACAATTTTTATCACTTTGGCCATTTCATCAGTGGTCGGAGAAAGAACTTTTGGATCCGCACCAGCTGATTTATCCCTTCTTGTTCTTTTAACCGGTGCTGACTCCTCGGAATCGGTTCTCCTTTTGCCTGAAGAAGTTTCGCCCTGGTCAGAGGGCTCTCCTTCTGGTTCGGTTGAAACCGAACCGGGCTAGCCATCCTGGTCAGCAGACTTCTTGGCCTCCCTTTCCCTGAGCCTACCAACTCTTTTTTCGAGGGTAGCTGCAGGAAAATTTTTACAATTCTGGCAGTCTGAATCGAGGTGGTCAAACCCCAGACAATGAATACAGGTGGTGTGGGGATCAGCCTTAGCAAAGACTTCCCCATACACACTACAGTGTTGAAACCCAGTGGGCCCGGTTTTTCTTTTGGGTTTCTCAGACATGGCCAGTCCTAACAAAAACTTACCCTTTTTTCGGCAATCCGCCAGGCAAGACACCCTTATCGGTTCCTGACCGTGTTACGGGTCGTGGAAAAAAACGTAATAAAGTCAGTTTTTTTTTAGAACCGATAAGAACCGGTAACCACACTCTAAAAGCAGAATAAAGTTTTTTTAAAACAACTTGATCGGTTCAAACCGAACCGATCCCACGTTTACAAGTTCCACACAGAATAACAACAAAAATAAGCCTATCTAGTACTCACGAAACCACAGACAGAGACTGAACTGATAGGTTACAGTTTAAATTCGGTCGGAAACAAAGAAAAACGGTACTTTAACCGACAAATTGAACCGAGCAAAGGAGAAATCTCTGGAGCGACTGTTCAGTGAGGCGGAGTAAAGAATCTGACGGTTTGAGTTCAAACAGCAACAGACAGAGTCCCAACCGAGCTCGAGCTCAGCGTTCCATGCCTGGCATGGAAAGTTAACTCTTTCATTTCTGGGGCAGTTCGAAGGTTGGACCTCACTGCAATTTGTCAGAATACAGCAAGCCTTCATGTTGTTTGAACTGCATTTTCCAAGAAAGGAAATACATATCAAGTGCCAGCCACTTCAAAAGGAACCTGTATACAAAACACTCGAGAACCAAATTAAGGTCCCATACCAGCACCGGCCTACAGACCAAGGGATGCAGAAGCAAGAGGAGAAGGAGTACCTTAAAAGGCACAGTTCCCTGAAGGGTCAGGGCAATGTACAGAAAAGAAAGGCAAAACAATACAGTAAGTCAATAAATACACTATTTAAAATAAAGAAAAACAGCATATCCAATATTTCTGTTAAAATTAGAGCAGTAGCCAAATCACTGGGGAAACTAAAAATTAACTCTAGTCCACAAAGGTGTGTGTATATATATATATATTTTTTTATTACTCTTTTTCCCCCTCTGGTCGCTACCAAGTGGACACCCCTCAGTCATCACCTAGCCTACTTTTGCCTTGCTTGAAACCTTCCTTACCTGTGACCCCAGCCCTCCGACCCACCCATGACACACCTGTCGCCACCCACTTCAATTGCCTGGTGCAGGGCCACCTTCTGCTCCTCTGCACTTCCTTAAAATATCCAGTGCCTGCAAGCAGCAGTGAAGATT
This sequence comes from Neoceratodus forsteri, assembly GCA_016271365.2. Taxonomy (NCBI): domain Eukaryota; kingdom Metazoa; phylum Chordata; order Ceratodontiformes; family Ceratodontidae; genus Neoceratodus; species Neoceratodus forsteri. The sequence continues at coordinate 428,716,931 of CM028136.1, read as the reverse complement.
GAGGGCAGCGGGACCCAGAAGAAAAAATACGCACCTTTAGTAATGTTTCTTCTATTGGAGTCTGCATTGCAGTTCAAAGGTTGGGACTCACTGCATATGTCATAATATAGCAAGACTTCATGTTGTTTGAAAGATATGATCCACCAGTGGACATGGGAGCTGTGGAGTGACATCGCCATCCAGCTGAAGGGTTTTTTCTTTGTTCTGAGCAGTACTCCCCCCTTCCCTTTTCAATGGGGGTGGACATGTTATGACATCAAGGAGATGCGCGCACGCTCCCGTGCACACTGCACCAATGTCCACCACTTCCTATCACCCACTAGTGCTGAGGGCTATCGGCTCAATACCCTCTAGCTGCCACCAGGAGGTATCATATCTCCAGAGCGCTCTACTCACCTACCCCGGAGAAGGCGAGCAGTCCATCAGATGCTCAAGCCTCCTCCCTCTGGTCAACCCTCTGATGCCCTAGGCTTGCTCCTGAACCCGGGTCATAGATGCCAGAAGTGCTAGTGCTACCACCATGCCAGCAGGTCAGACCAAGTTCCTGTAGGCTTGACTAAACATATAGGTTTTTAACCCCTGTCTAAGTCCTCCACTGAGGGTCCCTCCCCATTCCCCTAGGCAAGGTGTTCCATAGAATAGGGCTAGCCAGTTCAAACAAATGATCGCCAGAGACTTGCTGAACCCTTGGGGCTGAAAGAGACCTTGGAGGAGGAGTGAAGGACCAAGGACTGGACAAGATGCAGGAACTCTGCCAAATATTCAGGCCCAAACCATGTGGGCTTTGAAGATTAGTAAACCAACCCTGAAGGTAACTTGCCACTTCACAGGCAGACAGTGCAGATCTTGCAGGACCAGGGTCCCATGACTGAACCTCAGGACAGTCAGATCCTGGCCACAGCATTCTGCACCAACTGTAAGCATCGTAGGGTACCTCCACTAACTCTGAGGTATAGCACATTACAGTAGTTTAACCTAGACATCACAAACACATGCACCAGTGTCGGCAGGTCTTCGTGGAGGGATAAGGACTTAATCCAGCTGATATTCCTAATATGGTAAAAGTCACTTGACTACAGCCAACACCTCAGACTCCAGTGTCAACCAATCATAAAAATGACTCTCAGATTCTTCACCTTTGCAGAAGCTGTGACAGGGTTTGGCAAGACCCTATTCCATTTGTTATGCAGAGAGAGAGTTAAAAGTAAGGCTCTGTTTTGTTCTCTCCTGTTCAGTCACTTGTCCATCTCTTGCCTGTTTGAGCAAATCAAATTTTCTTGCAGCACCTAGGAATTGACCACTCCAATGGTCACACAATTTTCCACTGTTATCTCAATTCTTTCACTTGCTGTTTCTTTCTTTCTCCCTTGGTTCTCTGTGATTATAAAAAAGCAGATATTTGTCATATCACAGTTTATACACCTGCTGCAGCGACTTACCGGCGGGGCATCCAGCCACCAGCCCTGCCCACCAGGAGGCAACCAGGCTCTCTCCATGATGGGGGTCCGACATTGCTGTTGCCAACTTGCTGGGGCTCCCCTATGCCCTGCCGCCCCGACCCCCCCATACACAATTCACAACAGTCCTCCTGGCATCACAGGGCGCGGCCATCATGCTGCTCGGTCACGCCCCAGCCATTTTCCTCTCATAGGTCCCAATGGAGCACGGATGTGCAATGATGTCCATGCAATGATGTGCTGATGTCAGCCGCGCTTCCTCTCTGCTGACACCTGCGTCCGCTGTGCCTCCGGGCATTCCCAGGGGCCACCACAGCGCGGTGCACTTCCCCAAACCACCCCAGGACTAGGAGAGCTGTCTGTGAACGCTCAATCCTAGTCCTCCCTTGCCAACCTGGGCTCGTTCCCGAACCCTGGTCATTGGCGTGGTACGAGGTGTGGCATCCAGCGCCTCAACCCTTACGCCACCGGGCCGGCTATATCTGTGAATCTTTGTAAAACTGGGATCCCTTGGTTTGCAAATGTATATACTGCTGTTGAAATGATTGCAGAAAGCTATTTGGGATTCTTAAAATTCTGTAATACTGGAGACTGACCTTTTGACATGCATTAACTTGTTGACAGAGCTGTCAACAGGAGACCAGCTCTAAGACAGGATGATTTTGTTGCACCTGTTAAGACTAGATGTAGTCTTCAGGCTGCTCACAGGAAGGAAAGTTTTGAGACAGTCTGTGGAAAACAGGAGATGTAACTTACAAGAGCACGATTCAGGATTAAACACCCAAGAAAAGGGTGGGGAAGAGACTCTGCTGGAGGAGTTTTTGTTTATACCGCCTTTGTGAAAAGTTATCTTGTACAATTTAAATTTTTCTTATATTGTTTACTGATAATAAAGTGCTACTTGCGAATGCTATAACTTCTTCTGGTTAGCCTATGCTTCCTGACTTATGCCTCTATGACAGCCGGTATAAGAAAGTGGGATTTATGCCATGAATACTCTATGCCTTGAGTTTTCTGTGTGGGTACTAGATCTAGTATCAGGGAAGCACAGAAGGTATGTATCCTGCAACAGCCAAGGAGAGATTACCAGAAGAATGGCAGCCAAACTAGAAGCAGAAACAAGTCCAAACTGAGACTGTACAGTCAGCACCAGTGATGAAAGAAGAACAGGCAGAGACAGAATCTGCAATCATGTCTACCGTCTTCAAATATTGGACTATACAAAGAAAGACAGAGAGGAGAGAAGAGATACAGTGCCAGCAGCAGCAATGGCTGTATCCCTTACAAGCTATCAAAGCCAGAAGAGCTGGTACAGGTCCAGATGGTCAACAAAACACAAACAACTTAAAATACATCAATCTTAAAAAGCTGTGTCCCTCAGATGATATTGATGCATACCTGAACTTTTCTGAAAGGGTTTCTTTTTTCCCCAATTGTTTAGCCAGGTGAAGCACACTAAGCTGAAAGCCTGTTTACAGGTGCAACCTGGGAGCACAAGGAAGTTAAGTGACTTGCTCAGGGTCACACAGTATGCAAGTGGGGGCTGTGGGATTCAAACCCAAGTCTCCAGATTTGCAGCTCAGAGCCTTAAACCCACTGCGCTATACTGCCTCCCAACTACATTTTTGCCATAGCCTAATAGCCAAAACAGCAATGTGCAATCAGGCTGGTACCTTATCTGACAAGTAAAGCCCAAATCCTGCTTCACAGCAAACTGATACCGCACAGTCAGAAACTGACACCGAGAAAGGAGAAATTCTACAAGATATGACATCTCAGGAGGGACCTACAAGCAGACAATACAGTCTCTGAAGTACTACTCAGTTGACAATCCTTGAGAAACGTTTACCTGACAGAGAAAATCCTTGAGAAACCTTCACCTGACTCAGAGTACTCCTCATTAAATCAACATCCTCCTTCCTACAGACGTACAGCTTTGGGTTAAAAAGGGAAGAGAAAAAAAAAAAAAAAAAAACCTGACCAAGATAAGAACTCTGATGGGGTAAAAAATAAATAAATAAATAAGCTGCACCAAAAGACTATTAGCTGTAATTATAATAAGCCAGGCAATACTGTAAGTAACTGCCATAAAAATAAAGAGGGCAACCCTACAGTACATTTGGCCTTAACTAATTGGGGCACGTATTTAACAGATGTCAAGGTGGGAGATAAGACTGTGAAGGGACTTAGATTCAGAAAGCAGACAGTCCCTGGTGCATGTTGAAGTTCTGGAAAAAGACCGTGCAAAAGGCCCAGGTACTGGGGTTATATACATCCGCAGGGACACGTGATAGTATTCCACCACCCAAGTGACTTGAACATTAATGGATGTTGCACCAAATGAAAGTGGGTGTAGTATCAAAGTTACCTGTACCTTGTGATTATTGAAATGGCTTTCCAGAATTTGCTAGGTTAATCACAAAGGCAGTAAACGCTGTTGTTTCAGCAGCTGTGATAAGAGCACAGGCAAAGAAAATATCAGATGTTGGGGACTCTTCTCTTTTTGGTGGCTGATCCAGACTTATTTGAGCCCAGCTGAAAGATCCAGAAGTCCAGCAAGTCCAAGAAAGAACGACAGAAGACACCTGAAAAAATAGTGGCAACAAAAAAACTGATGGACATAAGGGGCTGATAATTAAAAATGCTGAAACTGAACTGACAACCGATTGTGATTTAGTTTCTGAGCAAACTAACAATGTTTCTCTCCAAGGTTATTTAAAGCAGCTTGGCGTGCACCAAAAAACAGGGTGAACTACTGTTTAAAAAATGTAATGGGCTACTGTACAGAGTTTGGGTTAATCCTCAGATGCAGGAACAAGCAGAACAGTTGGTAATACCAAAGAAGTATAAAACGGAGTTGTTACAGATAGCACATGATATGGCTAGTCACTCAAAAAGGGACCACACCTTTGCCAGACTGTTGTACAGATTTTAATGGTCTGGAATTCATGAGGATGTTACCACCTATTGCAGTTCTTGTGTTGAACATCATAAAGTAGCAGTGACTTAAAAAGTCAAGATGCCCCTGGTGCCACACCCTTGACAGATGTACCTTCTGAGGGAACTGCAATGAATGTGGTTGACCCCTTACACAAAAGTTAAAAGAGTAAGCAATTCATTTTGGTAGTATATGACTACACAACTTGATACCCAGAAGCAGTTCCAATGCATACTGTCACAGCCCCAGCTTGCCAAAATGTTCAGCAAGGTGGGCATATCTAAACAGATTACTACATCTTATATGTGTGCACTGAGAAAGAAACTGGCAAAATATGTTAAAATTTCCCACAGTAATCTGGAAGAAGGCCAAAAACAGAAGATTGTGTATTATGCCCATGGGGTGAAAGAAAAAAAGTTTCTGAGCCAGGTGAAAAGGTCTTGCTACTGTTGCCCACTAAATAAAACAAACAAAGTTTTAATGAAGTGGTAAGGACCTTATAAAGTGGTTAGAAACTGGTACAGTGAACTATGAGACTGAGACCCCCGGCTAGGAAACATCCTGCCAAGATATACCATGCTAACCTCCTGAAGAAATGGGTTCAAAACACCAAAGGTTGCTTTGTTAGCATTACCAGAAACTGCTAAAGAAGATACTGATACAGCTTATGACAGGCAAACTAACTTACGATGCTGTAAGGTGAATATTTCCTTGTTCACAGAACAAAACACAGAAATTCATAACTAGGCAAAGACATTTCAAAGTACTTTTACCATACTGCCAGGCAGAGCAAAATTGGTCAAGCATGTAATAATGACATTAATGCTCACCCTGCCCCATCAGTCAAAGAACGCACAGATTACCAGCGCGGTTAAGAGCAGACGTGGTTAAGGAAATACAAAAAATGAAAGAGCTGGATATCACTGAATAATCCAGATGTGCTTGGTCATCACCAATGATGATTGTAAATAAGAAAATAAGGGGGGTGTAAGAGTCTGCCTTGATTTTAAGAAACTTATATAAAAGTGTACATATTTGACAGTTACCTATGCCCAGGATACAGGATTTGATGGACAGACTGGGAAGTGCCAAGTATATCAGTATCCTCGGTTTCACCATGGGTTATGGGCAAATTACTCCAGCTAAAGAATCCAGAGACAAAACTTAACTGCATTTCCACTCCAACTGAATTCTGTCAGTTCACCACAATGTTGTTTGGCTCACTGACACACCGCTGCATTCCAGTGGTACATGGATTTAATTCTAGACCCTCACTCTGGTTATTGTGCTGTACCTGGATGATGATGTGGTGTACAGTTCAGATTGGAAAAGCCACCTGGGACATACCTACAAGAGTTACGCAATCTATCAAAAATGCAGGTCTTGTTCTGATTTGTTAATAAAGTATATTAAATAAAAAAAATGCTGGTCTTCTCATTAATCCTACCAAGTGTGCATTAGGCATGCAGGAAACCAAACATTTGGGATATATTTTGTGAAATGGAGAAATAAAGCCAGGGATTTCCAAGACAGAAGCTGTAACTAAGAGTCCTGTCCCTAAAACAAAGATACCTGTTAGGCGATTTTCAGGTCTGGCTGGTTACTACCCAAGATTTGTTCCCAGCTTTGCCCAGTTAGCTACTCCCCTCACTGAACTCATGAAGAAAAACAAACAAAACAGTACATGAGTAATGTAAAATGGCACCCAGAGTGTGTGATGAGGCTTTTCGGGTCATCAAGGCTTCATTATGTTCAGACCCTGTTATACAGAAGTCCAGACTTTCAGAAACAATTTCTGCTAGAGAAAGATGCAGAGGTAGGCTTCAGTGCATTCCTGAGTCAGAATATAGAGAGGAAGAAACATCCGATCCCATTCTGTGTATCAGTAGGAAACTGCATGATTGAGAGGTAGAAAAAGTCCTCCACTATTGAAAAAGAATGTCTCACTGCAAAATGAGCAATGAAAGCCCTTAGGTTTTATCTGCTAGGAGCTGACTTTGTACTTCGATCACAATCCTCTCTGTTGGCTAAATCAAATGAAGGATACAAATCCCAGAATCACAAGGTACTACCTGCCACTACAGCCATCTGAATTCAAAGTGGTGGGCAAATCCCAAAAAGAGAATGTCAATGCTGATTTTCTACCAAGAGATGGTTCAGGAACTGAGTGTGTTTAACTGAAATGTTTGCTTTAAAAGCTATGAAAAGAGATAATGCACATACAAGAACTGTAAATGTTACAAGGTAATGTACAAAGAACTAAAAAAAGGGTTTGGAAACCTGCTTTTCGTTTAAGTCCTTCTTAAAGGGGTGTTTGAGACTTGGTTGAGTAACACCCTGTCCCATTTGTTATGCAGAGTGAGTTAAAAGTAGGGATATATTTTGTCTTCTCCTGTTCTGCCACTTGTTTATCTCTTGCCTGTCTGCACAATCAAATCTTGTGGCACCTAGGAATTAGCCACTCCAATAGTTCCACAATTTTCCTGTTATCTTTCTTCCTTCCTTCCTTCACTTGCTGTTTCCATTCTTTCTCCCCTTGCTTCTCTGTAGTTAAAATATATATATGTGGATCTTTATGTGAAACTGATTCCTTGGTTTGCAAATGTAACTTACTTATAGCTACGGAAAGCTATTTGGTTTCTCAAAAATAACCTGTAATACAAATCTTCACAAGCTTGTTTACAGAAATGTCACTAGGAGACCAGCTCTGGGACATTTTGTTCCATGTTCCATTTTGTTGCATCTGTTAAAACTAGATGTACTCTTCAGGCTGGCTACAGGAAAGAAAGTGAAAGTTTTGAGACATTTTGTTGAAAACAGGAGATGTAACTTACAATTTTCGGGGAGACAAGGATTTTCTGTCTGTACTGCTTTGTGAAGAGCTATACTATACATGTTTATTTCTTTTATATATTATTATTGTTGATAATAAAATGCTACTTGCAAATTCTATAACTCCTCCTGGGCTACCTATGCTTCCTGATTTATGCCTCTACGAAGCCAACAGCCTGGATGACTGAGCTGATGCCTCATCTCCCCCATGACTACTCCCCCGACCCAGCTGAATCACTAGTACCTCAGTCTTATCCGGGTTAAGTCTCAGCCAAGTAAATTCCATCCATTTCTTAATTTTAGACAGGCACAAATTAAACACCTCAACAGTGTCTGGCATCCTGGGTGCAAAAGTCAAATACAACTGGGTATTGTCCACACAGCAGTGGAAACCAGACTGTACTGTCTAATGATTCTCCCAGGGGCAACATGTACACTGCACAGGTGAGAGGACTGAACCTTGGGGCATGCCACAGAGCAGAGGCATTGGGGATGAGTCGGTTCCCATCACCACCCTCAGCATCCTATCCCTGACCAACATTACTTCAGCACATGGTCCAGTGTTAAACGCTGAGGAAAGATCAAGGAGAACAAGAAGTGACTGTTCACTCCTATCTGTCGCACTGAGAAGATTATTCACCCTGACCAACACCATCTCAATGTTATACCTAGATCTAAAACCAGATTGGAAGGACCCATAGATGTCATGAGCTGCAAGGTGCACCTCAAGCTGTAGCACAACAACCTTCTCCATAACTTTACCTAAAAACAGTATGTTAGGGACAAGATGGTAATTCGCTACAACATCCAGGTCCAAACCTGGCTTCTTCAGAAAGGACCGGACCAGCACATTTTTTTAATGCAAAGGGAAAGACCCTCTATGACAAGGAACAGTGAACTATCCCAGTGAACACACAGACTCCAAAGACACCACACAACTCACTAGTAGATGTGTGGGGCCAGGGTCTAGTTCACAGTAAGAGGGATGCAGCTCTGAAATCACCTTGCAGATCTCTTCCATTGAGACTGGCTGAAACTGTGCCCAAGACTGCTAAGAACATCCATGAGGTCCATTCCTGACTTTGCAGAGTTGTGACAGCCCACTTGGAGAGATCTTCACACTTAACTGCACTGAGTGGAGACCGCCTGGATTTAATAATCTGTCCACAGTGGAGAGTTGAGCCGTCAATTTCGCTAAAGCTATTCCTGAACAGAAATACTGCCTCTTACGGGAGATTGTCCTGATATTCATCGTATAAATCTTCAAAACCAGTCTGTCCTCCTGGGCCTCAGACCTCCTACAACAGTGCTTGTAATGTCCCACTCTTCCAATTTGAACCAGTTTATCATCATCACCCTCTGCTGTCTCTCCCGTCTCAGTTTCTCACCCATCCAACTATGTCCCTAGCTGCACTCAGGTCCTCCAGCTTCCTCAGCAATCTTCTGTGTGGCACAGAGTCGAAAGCCTTGTTGAAAACAAAAGTAGAGTAAATAATCAGCCTGGCCCACATCTACCACCTTTGTTACTCAGTCAAAGAAAACTATCAGGTTGGTCCGACAAGACCTCACTGCCACAAAACCATGCTGATTACTATCATGTAAACCGCTGCTCTCTCGGTAGTCCACAATGCCTTCCTTGACCAGTGACATGGTTTTAAATAATTGATTAGCAGTTTTTTCTTGGGATGACACTAATTGTACAGAAAGTATTTATATAGATTTTCTAGAAGTGCTGTGTTTGTTAAACACAGTGAGGCAAGAGCTATTAATTTTCACAAAGTTTTAGCACTTTTATGAGCAAAACGCTAATCAAGTTTTTAGAGCTGAATAAAATCTGAGTGACTATCAGTCTTGCCCAACAGTTACATCAAGATTGGACTGGAAGTCAAGCTGTGTGGCGCTGCCATTGGCCCAATCACATTTTGACTTTCATTTCTGGATTTGTCTTTTTTTCTGACTCAAATCATCACACTGTGATGCGGATGGCTGCTGTGTGTGTCTAACTAAACTGAATGTTTGACTACAGATTTGGGGATTTCATAACAAAATTTCAGTAACATTTAGTCAAGCAGTACAAAAATGAGGACTGCATTTTGGGGACACTGATAGAAAATACATATGCATTTTTTCTTTAAAAAAAAAAAAATAACAGTATTATATTGCTAATTATTTTCAACAAAGAAAAGGAGGAAGCAGAAAATGTTTTGGGACAGTATTAATCACATTTTAGGGAAAGGCAATACAATGTTTTCTACGGTAGTGTAAAGAGGCAAGTATTACTGGCAGTGTCACTTGATGTACCAAATGAACTCACTTTTTTCGTTCACTTTCTACACAGATAATTAGTACTTATGAGAAAGACAAAAAAAGGAAGGAAATGTGGTTGGGAAGGAATTCTGTTTTAAGGAAGTAATAAAGTACCTAAATTAAATGAATCTGAAAACAAGGATAGGGAGTGATGGTCTGGATACATACTCTTGAAAACAACTAATGAAGTTGCAGATCCTATGTAAGTTCCTCTGCTACCTGGTAAAAGAGAATGTTCTTTGACAGTCTAGAGAATGAGGCCCTCTGAAGTGCAATGGCCATAGTATTCACATATTCCAAGACTTTTACCCGGACTTATCGAAATGCCGCAGGGCTTATGCTTCAGTAAGGGCCAAGTTTACCCAACTCTCAGTGCTCCAATCCCTGCACTACCCTGCCCTGCAGTGAGTGCACATCAATGGCACGTACTTCACATTTCAATCACTAGTTGAGGTGGAAGAATTCATACAGCAGCACTGGCCAAACCACCAATTTAAAACCATTTCCTCTAATATTGAAATATTGAGACCACTGAACTTGGTCTACAATATCAAACTATCAACATTCAAAACTAACGCTCGTTCTTTCAAGGAATCCTGTAATTGTTTTACCTGACCCTGCCCGATTACCTGAATTGAGCCTCCCACTCTCCGTCCTCCCAGACTCCTATTCTTTCTGTTCCCTTATCCCCTCCCTCCCCTTGCCTTTGACCAGCATCCTGGGGTCCATCTTCATTCAATTGGTGGTCTCAGCAGCACTCTGCGATCTGTGGCCATCATATGGCTGCCACCTGCCCTTTTAGTCTTCTACCCCTCTACCTCCTCCCTTTTAGGCATCTGTCCTTTCTCCCTCACTTTATGGATCTATCCTTCTACTCCATACCTAATCTAAGAGCCCTCTCTCTTACACCCTGTATATTCCTTATAACTTGTATTTATTATTCTCTTCATACAGTCCAGAGACTCTCCTGTATATTTCTGATTATATATTTTTACCAAGAATAAGTACGGTTATCCATCTGAATTCTGTACATTCTTCTATGTTCAGTTTATATTGTATCATGACTTGTATTACGATTCTGTTGTGTATGTAACCCTTCTATGCTTGACTATGTATCTATGTCCAGGTCCACCTCGAAAATCAACCTTGCTCAATGGTGTTCACCTGGTTTATTAAATAAAGATTTTGATTGATTGAATATGTAGACCACTTAATGTGCCCAGGTGATCAAAATGGCCCCAGCAGACCCACCCCATCTCCCTGCTGTGGTGAACACTGCCTCTGCGGACACAAATTCCTGGTATCAAGTTAAAAAAGAGGCAGAAATCAGAAAAATACTCACCCCAGCTGGGACAACAGCCACTGCTGCCCAGAAACAGATCTAGGAGCAGGAAACACAGCCCACCCTCTTCAGCCTCAAGTAGCAGCAGCTCACCAGCTTACCTTCCACTAAAAACCCAAAGATTTGCTGCCTTGAGGTCAACTTTGCCAGTGGTTCCAACAGTCAGAGAACCACTTCTCATGAGCACAACTGGAAGCATCAGCATGGCAGGTATCACAATAGAAGAGCAGGTTCCGACATCCTGGGCGAACAGAGTGGCAGAGACAACAGGTAAACTGGACCAGACCCCAACCCCTACAATGACCTTGCTACCACTGCCGCCTCAACAAATCCTCAAATCCCAATCAAAGACTGCCAGGTCACAGAAAGTACTCTAACTTGACTGGCCTGCTTTTAACTATTTACTGCCAATAATCCTGCCACTCTGTGTAAATGGCAGAGTCCACTAGAAGCCAGGACCTTCAGGAAACAGAATGTTACACCACAGCCAGCCCAATGTGTCAGCACAGACTGGCTCAGTCTCCCTTCCTGACAGGGGAGCTCAACACTCAAATATCTTTTATGGACATAGATTTATGTTTGTAAAAGAATGCCAGTAGAATGCAACATCTAGCAGTTCTTCCCGTTTCTCCTGACCCGGTGTAACGGCCAGAAATCTGTTGTGTGTGGCAGTTGTCACGTGGATACTCCAGGCAGTTGTGTCCCCCCCCCCCAATATCACTTCCTTCCCCTCCCCCCCCAGAATGCCTCCTGCCCCCCCCATACCTATGCCTCCCCCACGCTTTTCATGTTATACTACATGCAGCCACAGTATGTACCTGCTGGACCTGCTTTAAGGGTGGGAAGCATTTAGTAACAGTACATCGGGAAACTTGTAGATCCCATAATACTGGGGCTTAGCATCCCCTATATGTGTAGCATATACAAGCTCACTTCTTAAAGTTACATCTGATCCTGTCTCGCCAGGGCCTTGTATGTGCTGGGTAGCTGATGAACCAGATAGAACAGTAAGGAATCACAAAGCATGGAAAGGGGCTCTCTAGTTGATACTGCAGAGGTTTATCTTTTTCCTCCTGGCAAGGCATCTACAGTGACAAATGTCATCACAGATCACAGGCTGCAGCACAATGGTAATAGGTATGCGCCCCAAATCCGGTCCTCCTTCAGCTGCCTAGCTTTTGCAGCAATTGCTGTATCTTACCACGTTACATCTGTGATTTATATACCGTTTTAGAATGTTCTAATGTTTTCTTTTCAAGGTTAATGCACATCTAAGTTATGCCCCCCTCCCGGATGGTTAAAGCTACTTTTTTAAGAAACGCAGCAAATGCAGAATATTATATTTTCTCTGTTTTTCAGTGTTAATACATCCCCAGGTAGGAGTAGCTAGACTCTTGGGGGACTCTGTCCACCTAGACCACTTATGCAATCCTATATCCACGTTGCCCGTGGGGAACAATTTTATAGTTTTATTAGATCTGCATAACAAGTTTAATACCTTTTTGTCCCCCAGACATCACCCTCCTCTTTTCTTCAAATAATACTGCATTTCACACTAATGTATATGTTATAGAAAGTATACTTATTTCTAGATGCAGTCCATATAACATGTGATTTATAGCGACTTCGGTATTGACAGACAGATAGTTTATAGTGTTAAGAAAGCCCTATGGAACAAACACTTCCTCTGCTTCCAGGTACTTTTACTGATGGCATAATACTGCAGCAGTAACTGTCTTTTTGGACATTGATACAGCCATCATAATGCCTCTGAACCTTACTAGCTTGAATGTTAGAGAACAAAACTCCCCATTAAGAAGAAAATTATTGCTCGCCTCAACAGGTTGTAATCCCAGGTAACCTTCCTGCAGGAGACTAAGGCCTTGTCCACGCTGCTCCTCATTTTTAAAAACGTTTTACAAAATGTTTTGTGCTCAGTGTTAGAGCACGGGTGCTGGTGTGTCCACACTGTGATCCGACACCGTGCTTGCCTGCTTCAGTTCCCAGACGTGCTTGCGGCAATACCAGGCACCGCAATGCATGTCGGGATACTCGCAAACGGGCATGTTAATGAATCGGGACAAAAATTATATCAGTGGATTTGGGAGCTCATTGTGATGATGGGGATGCAAGTAATATACCCCCTTTTCTTTTGGGCAGCAACAGAAAAGCAACAGAAGTCTGCAGAGGTTGCCTTAAACTGTGTTACAGCACAGTCTGCATCCACACTACTGTTAACATGGTTTAAGGCAACTGTTCTGGTCCAAAATGTGGTCAAAACAGGTTTCGAGCACAGTTTTTGAACATTGTTTGTAGTACGATTTTACCATGCTACAGTGCAGACGTGAACAGTGTTTGCCATTCTTGTAATGTTACTGACTGCCAGTAACGTTACAAGAACTCAGGTGTGGACAGGGACTAAATTAGTTCATGCAGAAGCTACCAAATTAAACGGAGTGGGTGGGATGAGAAGTACATAGCAGTGCTACCACGTCTAAACACAGCGTGTCCATACTGCTATCCAAAACATTAAGTGGATCCCAGTTCTACAAAAAAAGGGACAAAGATGGGTACTGGATTTTAGCCAAATTCTCAATGCCCATAGGACCCCTGAGTTTAGCCAAGATCTATGCACCCAATGAGAATATACCACAATTTTTTTAACAGAATCTCACAGGAGCTCATGGAGATGGCCTGCAGCAACCCTGAAATCTTAATGGGAGGGGATTTCAGGGATACCATCCTACTGGGGGATTTTAACCTAAACTGGTTGAGTGCCCAAGAACCCGACTATGCAAATTTATAAAAACTACAAAACTTGGTGCAAATCATCTCAATCCTTACTAGGCATAACCCTCATACTTAGAACCACTCCCTGCTAGACTGGGTGGTCACTGACTGGAAGGACAAGGTAATCCAGGCAGTCACCTTGTCTGACTCCATCAGTGATCACTCGCCCACCTACATAATCTGGTCCTCAAAAACCAGACCCCCCCCCTCCAAAAAAAAAAAATACATATCCTTCCACAAATTCAACTGTTGGGACACCTCCAGTCTCCTGGATAATGTTCAGGTTGTGAACTGGAAGGACCTATACTCTCAAACAGATGTATCACAGGCTGTCTCCTCCTTCACTGATGTCATCCTTCGCATCCAGGATCTCCACTTCGCTCTTACCACCAGAAATGAGAGAGGTGGTTGTACCTGATGGATTGCTAAGGACCTCCTGGCCCTTATGAAGGAAAGAGATAATAAATGGGCTGCCCACAAAAGTTGCCATCCCCTGATCACTGGAACAACTACAGGTGTTTGCGTAACCACTGCAAACAACTAGCAAGATCCCTGAAATGGAATTATTTCCACAACCTCCTGAGGGAAAACCTGAGTAACCCCTCCAGTTTCTGGGGCTCCATTAACTCACTAGTAAATCCATAAATGCACAGTCCTGTCATTCACCTAAGCTCCCCCACCGGCCCCCTGACCGAACCGGATGATGTTGCCCAGGCTTTCAACCTGAAACTCACTGATCTCTCTGCTTACCTCAATAAACTACCCAACACTCAGCTACCCAATCCAAACCCCAATCCGAGTGGCCCACCTGAAGATACATCTCCAGCTGGCACCCTCATCCCTTTATTTCAGGGCAATCCCATCCAGGATACCACCAGGCTCCTCAAGAGTCTCCCCTACCCGAGGCAGCCCTAGATCAGACAGCCTCTCTCCTCCCTGCTCAAGCTTATTTCCCTATTTTCAAACCTCTCACTTTCATCTTCAGTCTGGCTCTGTCCTCCTCCTCCATGCCAGATTCCTGGTAGATGGCAAGGTAGCCCCATATTCAAAGCAGGGACCCCCTCCTCTGATAATTACTGGCCTATTTCCATCCTCCCTCACCTTAAATTATTAGAAAAATAGTTAACTGCCAACTAGCGAACATCTCAATAAATACAATCTCCTGTACAGGCACCAGCACGGTTTCTACAAACAGCACAGTACCACAATAGCACTGGCACACTACAAACCATGTTGTCCTTAGAAATATGGACTGGGGCATGCCACTGGTGCCATAGTTGTGGACCTGACCAAGGCCTTGGACCTGGTTAACCACGCCATACTACATGATACCTCCAAATGGTTTCTGAGCTACCCGTCTGGTCGTTCCTAATCCATATTTATTGGTGCCGCTATCTCCTCCACCCTGCTTATCTCAACCGGAGTTCCCCTGGGCTCCATATTAGGACCCCTTCTTTTCTCCATCTTTATCAATACCCTTCCCTCTGACAGCCTAAACTACGATGCCCTCTTGTATGCTGATGACCTTGTCCTATTCCGTAGCAACAAGTTCCTCTCAGAAATTTCCTCGGTTCTCTCACAAAATTACTGCACTGCCCACCAATGGTACTCATCCAACCTGCTTCTAATAAATGAAAAGAAAACTAAAGCAATGCTCTTTGGATCTAAACCTTTCATTACTAGCACCTCAAAATCTAACTCCTCCCTCTCAGTTATCTCCCGACGATCAGCCCTAAGCGTTGCCTCCTTTAAGTACTTGGGTGTTGCACTTGACCCATCCCTCTCCTTTGTTGAGCACATCAAGCTCATAGTTCGCTGAATAAACCCAAAAATGTGGGCCACCTACTGTCAAAAACTGTATCTGCCCCGAGGCCAGCCATGCGTCGCTCTCAGTAATTTGCTTTCTATATTGGATTACTGCTCATCCATCTTCTCATGTCTGTCCTCTACTCTGCGAGCCAGAATGACATTTGTCTGTATGCGCATCTGTTGTTTAGCCCTACTGGCTCCATCCTATATCCATCACTGTGACTTCTATAAGTCGCTTGGCTGGTTTCCTCTTCAAGGCTGCTTTGATTATGCCCTAGGATGTATTATTGATAATTTTCAGAAGAGGAAATATATAGGGGATACATGATGGGCAGGAGTGTGATATGGGAAATATCTCCATGATGGCAAGTGACCTTGGGATATTCATGAGTGGTGAACACAAGCGGGCCATGAGTGAAAGTATCCAGAGGTCACTGGCGATGAATGGAGATACTTCCTCACCTCACTCCTGCCCATCATGTGTTTGATTTATACAATATGGCAGGAGTGTGTAATTTTGTTTTTGTGATCCATGATAGAGAAGGAAAAATTACTTACCATAGTAATCTTGTTTCTTCCCAGTGATACTCCGGTATTCATAACTTTCTGCAGTAAGCCTTCTAGGTAGGACTGCCCAGAGAGAACAGAACACATACAAATGATGGAACTCTTTGCACGCGACAACTTTCAAATGCTGCCCTATGCTAACTGCCAGTGTTCTAAACTCCTAAGATTTCCTAGAAGCCTGGAAAGGCAGACCTACGGAAGTAGAATACTGCAAGTATTAATGATTAATATAATTTAGGATTTGAAAATCCCCAACCTCCTAATAGAAAACCTCCAAATGGAGGGAGAACATAACAATTAAAGAAACCCAAAAAATGTCAAACACCTGAAAAGAGAGGTAAAACACAATTAACCCTATTTGCTAAAATTTGTACTGGAAGGAAAATATGTACACATACACACACACACACACACACACACACACACACACACACACACGTAACCCCCTTAGCGGCGCTACTCCAAGGGCTACTACCCCTGCCTGCTTGGCTAGCAGCAGGTTAAGGAACCTAGGTTAAGTAACAGGGTGCCTCCACCCAGAGTAGTTAGGGTTTTAGTGGTCGTGACTAGCTGGGTACAGCCCTCTGGGACACTGTAACCCCTCAGTTCGGGAGAAAATCTATTTGTTCAGCATCATGGCTAGGTTTGTACTTCTGCCTAGTGGTGCCCAAGTAACTCTGGACACAGGAAGCAATAACTAAAATGTCCAAACCAGGAATGGAATGCTAGAGTGTGGCTTTTATTCACATTAACATAGGAACAACAATGCAAGATGGACCCCCACAGGGCTACTCTCACTGGAAATGCAGATTTACAGAGGTCAGAGCACATCTTCTTTACTACACAAGACCCTCAGGTTCTGAACTACTCTGGGCTCACACGGCCCAAACTGGTACTCTTCTACTTTGATTCCTTGACATAGCACCCCGACCAGTACTTGGACACTTTTCCACATGGCATGGAGTTTGATGGCGGCTCCCTAAACCACCCATGAGCACTTTCTAGCTCTAAAGGGAAAAAACATCCTTAATCCCACGTCTGGGTATTTTCTGCAGACACTGGCCAAGTGCCTGGGAGAAAGCTATAGGTGCCCAAACTGAACCCGTAGAGCTAAACCTGGTTACTCCAGATAGCGATCTCCCACCTCTTGTTGCCAAATCCATACCCGGTCATTCATTTGGAACACCTTTCTTTGAAACTACTGGTTATAGATGCTATCTCGAAATGTATGACACATTTAATATTCTACACTGTATTTAAGTGGTGTCCTGACTTAAAAAAGTTCTGTTAGTGGCCATGCCCATTCCTTAGACCCCCCCTCATTGTCTCAGATGCTTCCAAGCCACACAAATTTAAAAGTACTGTAGTTGGCTAGTCTTCTCCTCACCCCACAGTAGGCAGATACTTTTACACAAAACTCTGTCTTGGTGAACACAGGCTCTATTTCAGAACAGACTCACCATGGTATGCAGGTGCCCCAGGGCTTCTCTCAAAGGAAACAACAAATTCTCTGGTACTCTCTGTACAACTTCTCTTTCAGGCAGCTTTTCCCTTTCCAGACAGAGCCAGGGGATTGCCCCTGAAATGCTGGAATCCCCCCCCCCATCCCTCCAGGGATAGGGGCACTGGAACAACACAGGGAGCAGTATCTACCACTTCCTTCAGTCTCTTCTGTGTTCCTCTCTAGGGTGAGAGCACACAACCCACTTTCTGATGTAGCTCTAAAGCACAGCTAGGCTCTTAGGGGCTGCCAACTGCAGCACACCTCTTCCTCTCAGAGTCTGCCTCTAGACTGACTTGAATTCCCAACGTTCTGCAGCTAACCCCTGCCGCAGCATTCCAACGTGTTTATGCTGCTGCGAGAATTCTATGGTGATGTCATACCTCCAGCTCAGCTGAGACGAACGACAGAATGAGACAGTGTGAAACCAATTTAACTGGTGTCTCACAAGCTGCCTTTCCCTGCATGCCACTAGTTCTAAGTGGGATTCTAGTAACCCCGGGTAACAAGGGGGTTACAGATATATACCCTCTTCTGGCAGCACAGCTAGCAGGAGTGCAGAGGCTAAGGTTCAGGAAGGGGAGGCAGGGTGGGAGGTTATGAATACCCAAGTATCACTGGGAAGAAACAAAATTACTATGGTAAGTAATGTTTTCTTCCAACCCAAGTGATAGTCAGGTATTCATAACTTTCTGCAGACTACAAAGCAGTACTACTGCAGGTGTGCACAGGACTTTATTTTGGAAACAGACTTTGCAGGACTGCTGTGTCAAACCTAGCATTGCTCCTGGATTGAACATCCAGGTTGTAGCGCTTTGTAAAGGTGTGTTCTGTCTTCCAGGTAGCTGCTTTACAGATATCAACCAGTGGAACATCTCTGGTAGTAGCTGTACCTCTGTGGAGTGGGCCCTCAATCCTGTTGGGGGCTTCCTACCAACTTTAGTGTAGCAGGAATGGATACACTGAACTATCCGTCGAGAAACTGACCTTTTCAATGCTGGATTACCCTTTCTCACATCGTCATAAGTCAGGAACAGCTGTTTTCTGTCCTGCCTATGGTCCTTAGTGGCTGTCATGTAGTAGCCAAGAGCTCTCTTGACATCAGACTGTGAAATCTTCTTTCACCAGAAGTGGAGTGCTCAGTGAAAAGACAGGTAGGGTAATGGACTGGTTAAGGTGGAAATCAGAAACCACCTTGGGGAGGAATTTTCTGTTTTGTCCTCAGGACTACCTTATCCCTATGAAATGAGATGTTCGTGGATAAACTGCTCAGTTTTGCAGTTCTGATAGGTGATATTTAAGATTTAAATATACTACAAGTAGCTCGGTCAAGCAGGTTGAGTGACATATAGATTCTATGATGTAAGCACTGCGATATCAGGTGCTGATGTAGGCACTGTGTGCATAAATGTCTAATATCACAGTGCTTACGTCAACAGGATTTATTCCACTGGGGTGAGAAGAGACATTTTTATCACGCGATATCGACTCACCCTTATTGTATAAATCCTCGTACTCATCCCTCCTCAAAGGTCAGGGAAGTGCCAAGCAGTCTCCATGAATCCTCTGCCCCCCACCCCCGAGGTCCCATGAATCTCCACAAATATGGGGGCCAAAGCCCTGTCTGTAGCTGCTCCACGTCTATGAACAGATTTCCCATCCACATTCGAACATCTGACATACACCCCATTTTCAAATCACTACTCAAAACCTGGATCCTGACAGAAACACTGCTCCTGCTCACCTGGGTAGCTGCCCTCCCATTCCCCACCTCCTTGTTTCTCTCTGCCCTGCCCCCGCTCTAGCAAACAGCCTCTGTATGAGCTGCATTCCCACTTTGGCCCACACTGAAGGGTCTGTGCCACCTTGTGGCTGCCCCTTTTCTGCTCTGTTGTAGCCATGCTTGATCCTTTTGGTATTTTTCTTTTCTTTTTACGTTATCACACTCCTGTATATTTTCTGGTATCTACTGCTATGCTGTCCCCATTGACCCCAGATACCTGCATCTCTGCACTTGTAGCCATTGTCTGAACTTTAACCATTACTGTTGACCTCCTGTCCCCTACTCAATTATTTTGTAAATATTTACAGTTTATTTCATTATCATGTTACATGCTGTATTATTTTGTTATATGCTATATTATATTGTTATTCATTGTACTCTTGTTTTGTGTTACCTGTATGCCATTTCTATGGCCCAGGTCATGCCTAAACAGTCCTCTGGATCAGTGTATTTACCAGTCACCAAAGACACAAATAAATAAACAAACAGAGTTAGACAGTTGCCTAGATAGAGCAAATGCACAGATCAATCTATCAAAATCTTTGTTTTCAGGCGGAACATCATTGAGACAAGCTCATTTACAAGATGAACCTGGGGCAAAACAATTGTCAACAGGGTTAAGGTATACAGGTTCAGTGAATCGGACATAACAATTCATAGTAATAACATAATAACATAACTCATCACATGAAACGAGATACTTCACCAGAACATAGCAATAGGTTCAACAGGAGGTAGTGCTATTTAAATACAGTTGCATAGATACAGATATATGGACGTAAGGTAATGCGCTAAAGTTTATACAGTAAACATCATTGGAGGAGTCATAGTGAGCAGAAGTGGCAGTTCCTCTTGCATCAAAGTGTGAAGAAGATCGAGACGCAAGAGTCCTTTGATAAGTACTGTAGGCATGGCCTGGCAAGTGGGGTGGGAGGGGTACAGGGAGTGGGAGGGAAGGTCAGATGAGATAGGAGAGGGTTGGACATGATGGCCTAGGGAGGAAGGACTGTTCTAAGGGAAAAACACAACAGATGCCACAGGCAATGGTTGGGGTTTAAGTCCAGAATTTAAAGCAGTAACAAATCGTGATGTTAAGATCTTGACTTGAAGCAATGACAGACCTCGGAGAAGGTCCTCAAGAACAAGGATTTCAAGAGGAAGAATGTGACAGGGGAAGTGAGCCTTAAGGTTTTCTGGGTCTTATTCCAGAGCGTAGGAAGAGTGAAGCTTATTGAGGCTCTATCAAAGCGCGTTTTAACTTTAAGGATAGCTAGAGATAAGATGGTAAGACTTCTGAGAACCCACAGTAAGGCCTCAATGACTCTAAAAAAACTTAAAGGGAAATGTCCATGTCAGTATAGCCCACACCTTAGTGTGGGGCACCCCCCCACTAGCATTTTTTCCCCCCCCACACTGGGGAAAAAAAAAGTCCAGCCTGGTGGCGCTGAGGGTTGAAATGCTAGATGCTACACTGGCGACCCATGTTCAGGAACAAGTGCAGGCCGCGGGGGGGGGGCAGCAGGGGAGGGAGAGGGTCGAGCTTCCAATGACAGCTCTCCTCTCCCAGGGAAGGGTGAGCAAGTCATCCTGCTCCTTGGCTGTCCCCCAGTAGTGGATGCGGGGAGGGGGTAGTGCCAGAGCCAGGGAGACAAGTAGCATTACATTATGATGCGCATGTTCACGGCTGAGGGGGGAGAAACCTAGAAAAAGAGGAGGAAAAAAAAGTCTGTCAGCTCCATGGAAGCCCCTCCAGTGCTCTGGTGCCATGGCCTCATGCGGCTCAGGCGCACTCCGGATGTGCGCTCGGGAGGGGGGAGGGATGGCCTCTGTCTCTACCATGGGGGTAATCCATGGGGGATACAGGGCCTGAGAGATGCCGGGGGGATCTGCAATCGGTGGCTGGAGGACGACTGAAGCTTGCTAGCAGGCCGAAAGGAGGATAAATACAATAGTGTTAAAAATAAATAAATAAATTAATAAACAAACAAATTGGTGGTACCTGCTTTTGGAGTGTTATGTTTCATCTGGCTGATCTTGCCATCACTCCCACTGGCAAGCTGAATGGTCAGCACCTCTAGCGGCACATCCCATGATCACCTGCGGTGGACGTCAGAGCCAGGGAGCAGCCGCAGGAGCGTTTATAGTGTCAACCTATGGATGGCTCTATTAACAGCTCTGGTTTCCACTTAGAAGTTTCAGTGCTATACTGAGACCAAGTATCTATACAAGCAGGTGCAGACCACCTGGATTTTATCATCCTCTGGTACCTCCCAAGTACTCTCCACATTAGTATACTCCTCTTATGACAATTACCATGTATGAAATGCATGTTTTAATGCATGGTTGATTACTTGACCACATTTTTATTCTGTGCTTGTATTGAATAAACTCACATGTACCCGTAAAACTATTTCAATTATGAATTACGGGTTGTAGGATTGCATCACTCAGACTGTATTTATTGAAAGTGAAATCTAATAAGTCAAAAACATCGCTCCACATGATGCTGTGTCTGGTTTGACAATAAAAATGAAAACAAACAAACAAAACATGCACCAGCAACAGGGTAACACACAATTTATCATCATGCCGATTGTTTTATGGGTGTCGGTAGAAGCAGTTTAAGAGCAATATATTGCATAGTAATAACCCACGACAGGGTATGGGGTTATAGGCATTTAATTCATTCCTTGGGTGTGTTGTGAGGCACAAGGCCACAGGCCGAGGCATGGATTAAATGCCTATACCCCCCTACCCGGTCATGGGTTATTGTGTTTATAACATGGATTATGTTAAAAAAATAAAATAAAAAATAATCCAGAAAGGTTTTTTTTTTTTGCAGTTTAAATATGGAAAATGTTACTGTATTCTGCCGACTTGAAAAATAGTTCCCAAATCTCATGCATCTGTTATTTACTTTATGAACATACAAATTCCAGAAATAAAGTACTAAAAGGATATTTGACATTTGTATGTTCATAATATAAATAACAGATGCATGACTCACTTTGATGTAAAGCTCCTGAACTTCTCGCTGTCTCCCTCTCTCCTCCTCCACACTGCTGCTGCTGCTGCTGACTTGCTTTGTCTTGCTGTTTCCTCTGACATCTCTGATATGCGTCTGGTTTGCTGCCCTCATACCCCCACCCCACCCTCAGTACATACAAACACATGCTTCACCAGAGCAAGAGATGGACAGTGGATTGCCAGCACAGCGCCTCGCGCTCTCTCTCCACAGAATCTCAGTCTGTCAAAGGCACCACAGCGCAAATGTTCGGAAAGGGAAAGGAGGGGGAAGAGAAACACTCACTCTCTCCCCGCTGACACGGAGCTACAATTTTAGTGGGCTGCCTGGTTCTGGACTACACATAAAGTGTAAAAAGGAGTGCATTCTTACATACTGTATATTAAGTGTTGCCACAACCTAACAACACTGCTAAAAGCCATAAAAGCCCAAACACTTTTTCTTTTTTGTATATTTGGCTGGCTGCCAGGGATAAACAGAGTCCTTTTCCTGTCACTGTGGTTTTGTTTGAGTTTTCAGTTCCTTAATAATAAACCCTGGAGTACATATAAAATAATTTAATTACCGCTCGCATCCCAGTTTTAGCACTGGCACTCGCTTCACAGCAGGCCGGTCTCCATCTCTCCCCGCAGCATGGTGAGCACAGATTGTGGTGGGGGCAGTCACGCAGGACAGGCTGTCAGAAGCTGCAACTGTAGCTCAGGACGAGGTACTCCACTGAATTGGCCACCTGCGCTGCAGCTGTCCCTCCACTTTCCAATTCTACAACGGCTGCCTTTTTGGTTTGATTTGGCAGCAGATAACGAGTGCTGCTCTGCCCCGGGATATTGATTCAAAGAGCATCACACCAACTGTGCATTTACTAGCATTTACTAGCATTTAATCTACGGTCACGTGATGCCGTTTGTCAAACTGGCATTCTTTGTTTTCCTAACCTATGTTATAATGATTTTCATTGTATTTATGTGCTGCCATTATTACACTTTCTGCACTTTTGAATTTTATTTTTCCATGATAAAGTTGTGCATGTTATCCTGTTTTGGTGCCAGTTCTTTTGTGCTGAAATCTAATAAAAGCCTTAACTAAGGGAAAAAAAAATGTTATCTATCATTATGCGAGCAAGAGGTTCCAGATCTTTGGAAGCAGAAGTGGTGGTACCTATGTTTAAGGGAGGAGATCACACAGTAACCAGCAATTATTGGCTGATCTCGGTCCTGTCCCCAAGGTACTGGAGAGGAATGTGCATGACCAACTGAAAGTATAAGGAGCACTGTGACATACTGACTGAAGCTCAACATAACTTTTGAAATAAATGCAGTACTGCATCTACCTTACTGGAGCGCATGGACTTTGTCTAAAGTTTTGGTTAGTGGACCACCAACTGCTTGTCAATAGGTTATCTGAACTTGGAATAGCAAGCAACGTATGCAGCTAGTTTCTAAACTATCTGACAAACAGAAAACATAAAAGTCAAATCAGGCAATTATTATATCTACATCAAAAACAGTTAATATTGGAGTTCCACAAGGGTCCATTTTGGGACCACAGCTTTTTAGCAGTTTCCTGAATAAATTGCCTTCTGTCTGCCAGGACTGCAAAGTCATACTTTATGGTGATGATGCAGTCCTGGCAACCAGTGGTAGGAATGCTGCAGCTCTCACTGGGCCTCTTCATGAGGACTTTGCAAGAGTTCAGGATTGGATCGCTAGGAGCAAGCTAGTGATGAATGTCAAAAAGACTCCGTCCATGGTGTTCAGCAGTTCTAAAAGAAGTGGAAACTGAACAACTGAATATCAAAAACACCTACAGGTGAGGTTCTGGAAGAAGTACAGTCTTAAATATTTGGGTGGACATCTGGACAGCACACTGTCCTTTGCCATGCACACAGACAAGGTAGTAAAGACAATAAACACAAGATTAGGTGTATTGTACAGAAATATAAACAATTTTCACCCAGAGACTCTTAAATCGGTTACTCCGATTCCAATTCTGTTGTAGACTATGGCTTGCCTATCTATACCATTGCCATGGACAGTGCACTGTCCAGATTGAGACTAGCATACAAATCGTGCATGTAGATTCTAGATTGGTAAAAAAAAAGATATCCATCATTACATTCTCTGTTAACGGCAGGTTGGCTCTTTTGATGCTGAAATTAAGTATTCTGATGGCACCTAGTGTTGGAAAATAACACTGTCAAAGCACCAGTAATCTGAACGTATTAATGTCTAAATGTTCGAATGTTTGTATTACTAGCCCTACAAAGAATGAGCATCTTGAAATACCTAGTTGTAGAACAGGCCTAGGACAAAGGTCCTTTAAAAACACAGCAATAAAAACATGTAACTCTTTACCACCATCTGTAGCTGCCAGCCATCAAACTGTGCAATTTGAGAGAGAGAGATAAGACTTTATCTGAATGGATTTAGTAGGCAATTTAGATTGCAATTGTTTTAATCTGTTTGTAAAACTAAAAATTGAGAGACGTTACAAGGAGACTGACTTTGTATATGTATCTTTGTATCTGCTGCATGTTAATTTCAGGCACTGAATTCTACTTTTACATTTTGTATAGTAATTTTATCAATTTAAATGACATGTTACATTAATACTGAAAACTGTATGTTTTAGTATGTGTTATACTGCAACCTGCTGACTGGCTCACATGTGAAAAATGGCACCAGTTACCTAAAAGGTATTACCCATCAATAAAATTGAAAACTCAAATACTGAGGTGTTACAAAAAATCCTTAAAACATTTCCAATCAAGGAAGAAGTTATGTGACTGAAAGACTTCCACAGTTCAAAAAAGACAGATTATGACGTTGCATTATTTGCTCACATGCAAAGCAGAAAGGGCCTTATATAGAAACACAGAATTTGACGGCAGATAAGGACTGCTTGGTCCACCTAGTCTGCCCATTTCCCTACCTAATGGATAAGCTGCAGATCCTAGTTAACCAACAGCCTACTTCTTCCTACCCCCTGCCCCCTAGAATTGTCTTATGACTGTCCCATGCATTCTTGAATTCCACCAGTTTTTGACTCCACAACCTCCCCCGGAAGGCCATTCCATGCATCCACAACTCTCTGTGAAAAAAATACTTCCTTGCATTACCTCTGAGCCACCCCCCTCTATCTTCAAATTGTGCCCCCTTGTCCTTGCACACCTCTTTTTCTGAAAGATGCTACCCTCTTGGACTGTGTTAATTCCCTTAAGGTACTTGAAAGTTTCTATCATGCCCCCTCGTTCCCTCCTTTCCTTTAGGCTATACATATTAAGCTCCTTCAGTCTCTTCATGTGTCTTCCGGTGCAGACCCTGCACCATTTTAGTTGCCCTTCTCTGGACTGCCTCCATCCTGTTTATGTCTTTGCGGAGACTGGGTCTCCAGAACTGCACGCAGTACTCCAGATGGGGTCTCACCAGCTGTCTGTACAAAAGAGATAACTTCCTGTTTTCTAAGCCACCAATTGAACCTCATTAGAGAGAAATATGTAATCAATGGAAAAAAATAGAAATGATCAAACCAGATACAAAAACCTTCACTTGATGGGGCTTCCAAACTCTGAATTCTGAAGTGTCCCTGATATGGTCAAGAATATTTTTGTCACAGTTGAAAAAATTACTCACCTTAGTAATGTTGTTTCTTCTAATGGAGTCTTGCTATATTATGACATATGCAGTATAACCCCAAGTTAGAACTGCTCCGGAGGTGAGTGTCAACCTCCATGCAGGGCATGGAACCCTGGCTGTCGAGCTCATGTCGAACTCCCTGTCTGTTGAAGCTAAACCCAAACAGTCAGATCTTCTGAGCAAAAACTCACTAAGGTTCTGTGTGGAAGCAGTAAACCTACACTAGCCACTGGCTACTAACTACAAAAACACTTTTGTTCTTGATCCCAAAACAAAGACTCAAGTCGGGATTCAAGTAGGAAAATTTAAGCATAACACCTAAGCACCCTAGAAGGGTGAAATAAAATGGGCATCAAAGAAGTGCCAACATTGCACTGCCCACCTACATCCCAAACCAGAGGTTCTGAGAGGGGCAGGCTGGGGAGGATCATAATATAGCAAGACTCCATTAGAAGAAACAACATTACTAAGGTGAGTAATTTTTCTTCAAACAACATAATTCTTGCTATATTATGACATATGCAGATTCACAGCAGTACCTCCATGGAGGAGGGACAGAACCTACTTGGGAAATAGGCTCTGAAGCACAGGTTGTAAAGAATCGACATCACTCCTAGCCTGGATATCCAAGGAGTAATGCTTAGTAAAAGTGTGAACTGTTTTCTAGGTAGCTGCTTGACATATTTCTAGGATAGGAATGTCCCTGGCAGCAGCCAGAGACGCAGCTGTACCTCTGGTAGAGTGAGCCCTCAGGCCTGAGGGAGGAACCTTACCAGTTTTCGTAACAGAATTGGATACAAGAGACAATCCACCTGGCAATGGATCTTTTAGTGGCAGGTTTCCTTTACCAACCTCACCATAAGTGAGAACAATTGGAGGGATTGAACCTGTGACCCTTGGTACATTCTATATAGTAACTAAGGGCTCTTTTGACATCTAAACTGTGCAATCTCCTCTCACCAGAGGAGGAATGGTCAGTGAAGTACACAGGAAGAGACATGGATTGATTAAGGTGAAAGTCTAGAAACCACCTTAAGCAAAATCTCCTGTTAGTCCTGAGGACTACCTTATCTCTATGAAAGGAGATAAAATCAGGCTCCACTGACAAGGCTTGTAGCTCACTTATGCGCCTGGCAGAGGTGATGGCTAGCAGAAACAGTTTTCCAAGTCAAGTACTTAAGCTCTGCTGAAGACAATGGCTCAAAAGGGGGTTGCATAAGCTGAGCGATGCAAATATTAAGATCCCAAGCAGGGGCAGGGTCCCTGAATGGGGGTTGGTGTGAAGCAACCCTTTAAAAAACTTGGAGAACACAGGGTGAGCTGATAAAGAAGAGGGCTTACCTGCTGACAAGAAGACAGACACAGCTGCCAAGTGCACTTTTAGGGTAGCTGGTCTCAGCCCCAAGGAATTCAAATGCACCAAATAATCCAGGATCGTGGGCACACCAGCAGATTCTGGGGAAATATGTTTACCAGCACACCATATGGAAAATCTCTTCAATTTTGAATTATAGGTAGCCCTGGTGGAAGGCTTCCTAGAGGCCTTCAGATATCCAGTACACCTTGAGAAAGGTGTAGGTCACCAAACTCTACTCTTAGAGATCCAAGCCTTGAGATTGAGAGATTTGAGGTTCGGATACCAAACTCTCCCCTGGGCACAGGTTAACAGGTTGCGATTCCTGGGAAGACATAGGGGAGGGAGGACTGCTAAGGACATGAGGAGTGGGTACCAAGGCTGCCTGGCCCAATCTGGAGCAATCAGGATCATCTTGCAGGATTGAGATCCGATTCTGACTAGCACTTTGAAAAGAAGGGGGAAGGGGGGAAAAGCATAGAGAAACTTCCTTCCCAACTGAGAAGGAAGGCATCCAGAGGGACTGAGCCCAACACTGGGGGCCTGCAGCAAAAAAGGGGAAGTTGGTGATTGTGTGGGGCTGCAAAGAGATCTATTTGAGGAGTGCCCCATCTGGCAAATATTACCTTCAGTACTAGGGGATCCAGTGCCCATTCGTGATGGCCCTGGGAAATCCTGCTGAGAGCATCCGCTAGGACATTGTCCTTGCCTGGGAGGTGAACTGCCGTAAGGGAGGCGTTCAGAGAATAAGCCAGAGACCACAACTTCATTGCTTCGGTGCACAAGGCCGTAGACCGAGTGCCCCCTTGCTCGTTGATGTACCACATTGTAGTGGTATTGTCTGTTCTGACCTGAACCACCTTGTTCTGGACAGATGTGGAAAAAACCTGGAGTGCTAGAAAAACTGCTCTGAGCTCCAGAAAATTGATGTGAGCAGAGATT
The DNA here is from genome assembly GCA_016271365.2 of Neoceratodus forsteri. Lineage (NCBI taxonomy): Eukaryota > Metazoa > Chordata > Ceratodontiformes > Ceratodontidae > Neoceratodus > Neoceratodus forsteri. Next base: position 428,688,649 of record CM028136.1, on the reverse strand, counting down.
CCTGAGGGGACCACAGCCCTTGGGTGGAAAGGTGCCCATGTGAGCTCCCCACCGAGTGATGCATCTGTAGTAAGGGTCAAGGAATGAGACTGGGGAGTGAAGGGAACCCCCTGTCTCAGATTGTTCTGATCCTGCCACCACTGAAGGGCCTGGATCAGGGTTCGAGTCACTGGAATCAATTTGGTTAGGGGATCTGTCCTTTGAGACCAAAAGGCTCTCAAATGGAACTGAATGTCCCTCATCTGAAATCTCGCTCCCTGCACCACTGCTGTAGAAGCAGCCATGTGCCCCAGGAGCTGTAGAAAATGCCTTGCTGGTCGAGAGACCTGCAGGGTGAAAGAGGAGGCCAGAGACACCAGGGTCCTTGCTCTTTCCAGAGGAAGGAAGGCTCTGGCTTCTTTTGTGTTCAGTTCTGCGCCTATAAAGGTGAGAAGCTGGACAGGCTCCAGAACTGACTTTGGAAGATTGAGAAGGAAACCTAGAGATGTAAGCAGCTGCTGGGTTACTTGTAAATGTAGTTTGACCTGTTCTGGAGACTGGCCTACAATGAGCCAGTCATCCAGATAAGGAAAGATGGCAATCTTTTGCCTTCTTAAATGAGCAACTGCTACTGCCAGGCATTTTGTGAACACCCTTGGAGCCGAGGTGAGGCCGAAGGGCATTGCTCTGAACTGGTAATGGCCTGAGGGCAGTTCAAATCTGAGGTACTTTTCGATGGGAGCTTCTGATGAGAACATGGAAGTAGGCATCCTTGAGGTCCAGGGAGGCTAGCCAGTCCCCTGGCCTTAGAGAGGGTAAAATAATCCCCAGGGTCACCATTTTGAACTTTGGTTTTAAAAGGTGCTTGTTTAGATACCGAGATCCAGAATGGGCGCCATTCTCCTGTCTTTTTTGGGGTAAAGAAGTACCTGGAGTACAACCCTTTGCCCTGGTGTATGGGTAGAACCCTTTCCATGGCTCTGAGCCAGGAGGAAGAAACTTCTGCTTCCAGGGCAAGTGCCTCTGATGGGTTTGCAGGTGGAAAGGACCTGGCTCTCATCTTCGGAAATTTTTGAACTTGAGAACCAGTCCCTGGCTTACTACTTCCAGGACCCACTTGTCTGATGTTAAAGACTTCCAGTCCTGGACAAAGTAAGCCAGCCTGCCCACCGGTAGTGGAGAATCGGCCTGGCTACCCCATCAGGGAGCCTGTTTTGCAGAGGCTTTGGGTTGAGGGTAGAAGCAGGCTTACTAGAGCCCTTCTGCCCCTTCCTCTAAAGAACCCCCTCTGGGCATAAGCAGAAGAGGAGGCCTGGGCTTGGTAAAACGGCCTATGAAAAGGCCTGCCCCTGCCCCTGCCCCTGACATGCTGCCTTTGAGAAGTGACTTGCCTTTCTTTGGCCTGTGCACTCCTATAGGTGGTCCTATACTCATCCATTTTCTTCATATAATTCTCTGTCTGCTCCCCAAACAGAGAATTGCCCACAACAGGAAAATCCATAGCCTTAGACTGGGTATCCTGTGACAGGGCAGTACATCTGAGCCAGGCCATTCTGCGAAGAGACACAGATGTAGCCATAACTCTTGATGAAACATCATTAGAGTCTACAGCAGCATGAAATTGCACCTTGGATGCCTCAATACCATCCGCAGCCACCTGCTCTAGCTCCCTGGCAAGCTGTTCAGGGGCCTGTTTTGCTAGGACCAGGACAGTATCCCACCTGGATTTCTGGTACCTAGCTCGTAAGCCATATAATTTGCCTGTCTGAGTCCCAAAGATGCTGCCATGTACTGCTTTTTGCCATGGCATCCATCCTCCTGGAATCCTTTTCAGGAGGGTGAGAGGCTAGAGGAATATAGCCTTGTCACAGGCTGCAGCCTGCACTACCCCACATGGCTGCACTGCTGGATAGGAACTCCGTGATCAGAGCCTGATAAAGCATACCTCTTGTCCATCCTTTTATCCACAGGAGGATAGAATGAGGAGTTCTCAGAATTTTACTGTCTGTTTCCTAAAAGATTTATGCAAGGAATAGACAGTCTTCTAGACTCTGGAATATCCATCATTTCCACAAAATCAGGCTCTTCTTGATCATCAACAGCTTCCTCAACAGGGAGTTGCAGAGTGTCAGCAACTTTCTTGTAAAACAAAAATGAGAAGGGACTCAGATAGCCTGGGAGGATACTCCTGAGGTCTGTCTGGAGAGATGTCCGGTTCAATGGGCACATCCAGACTTTCAAAATCACACTCACTCTCTCATTACTCCTCCCCTTCCCCGGTTCATAAAAATCTTCAAAATCATAATCTTGAACCGAGGGAACCGACCAAACCGGGCGCTTGCCGAATGGTGCCGGTTCGACGAACTGGGAAAGAGACTGGACAATTTGAATAGCTTTGGCCATTTCCTCAGCGGTTGGAGAAAGAACTTTTAGCCCCAAACTAGCTGACCTTCTAGCCCTTTTAGTTGGAACCGGCTCCTCAGAACTGGCTCTTCGTTTGCCCGAGGAAGCATCGCCCTGGTCAGAGGGCACTCCCTCAGGTTCGGTTGGAACCGAAACGGGCTGGCCATCCGGGTCAGCGGACTTTTTGGCCTCCCTTTCCCTGAGCCTACCAACTCTTTTTTCCACGGTGGCAGCAGGAAAATTCTTACAAATCTGGCAGTCTGCATTGAGGTGGTCAAACCCCAGACAACATACATAAATGGTGTGTGGGTCAGCCTTAGCAAAGGCTTCCCCACAGAGGTCACAGTGCTAAAACCCAGTGGGTCCGTTTTTCTTTTAGGTTTCTCAGACATAGTGCCAGCCTAACCAAAACGTACCCATTAATGGCAATCCACCAAGACAAGACTCTCTTATCGGTTCCCAACCGTGTCACTGGTCGTGGAAAAACGAATAAAATCCGCTTTTTAGAACCGATAAGAACCGGAACCGCACTCTAAAGGGCTAGAAGGTAATTTTAAAACCTCTGATCGGTTCAAACCGAACCGAAAAAGACGTTTACAAGTTCCACACAGAAGAAAAAATAATAAATAAGCCTATCTATTACTTACAATACCACAGACAGAGCTTGAACCGACGATTGTGGTTAAATTTCGGTAAAATAAACCGAGAATTACACTTTAAAACTGACAAACGAACCGAGCAGCAGGAGGAATCTCCGGAGCGACTGTTCAGTGAGGCGGAGTAAAGAATCTGACGGTTTGGGTTTGGGCTTCAACAGACAGGGTTCACGAAGCTCAAGGCCGGGGTTCTAGCCCTGCATGGAGGTTGACTCTTTCACCTCCAGAGCAGTTCTAACCTGGGGTTATACTGCATATGTCATAATATAGCAAGACTTCATGTTGTTTGAAAATGATCTACCAAAGGACAATGTCCTGTTAATTACAAAAGTTTTTTTTTTTTTTTAAATAATGAAAATTGAGCAAGCTGGCCCAGTGGTTAAGAGGGCTGAGGCATCATGAGTGCCTTACATCTTTCCACGCAGGCAACCAGTGTTCGGGAATGGACTTTGGTCACTTGGGGGTCGGCCAGGAGAGAGAAGATTGAGCGTCCATAGGACTGCTCTCTTCCCTCAGGGGAGGGGGATTCCATGATTCACCACTTGACTGAAGAATCCAGGTGGCAGCATGTGAGAGAGTCCCATAGAAAGGGGAAGGGCCATGCTTAGGACAATGAAATGTTTCTTATAAAACCTGCTGAGCTACCTCTTTAGCTATGGCACTGTCTAAAGATCTATGTACCCATGTTATTCAACAAAGAAGAATAAAAAAAAAGGGGGACAGCCAGCTGCTCAGAGCACCGGGGCATCTCTGTGAAGGAGGAGTGCTCACTGCACATCTGTGGAACTCAAGGGGAGAAAATAAAAGGAAAAATGGAAGACAAGGCTATATGAAGCCAGCTTGTCACACCAGTGGCCTGCCTGATCTCTCCGGTCTGGGGACAGTCTGGATTTGTCTCCTGTGGGGAGGACGGCCCTGCCATTGGTTTGGGGGAAAGAGTCCACAGAGGATAATGGTCCTCAGTACCAGAGGAGATACAGGTGGCTGCGGCTAGGAGGACAGGGCTGAATCAGCTATACAGATCCTGCCAGGTGGATAAAACTATATAGAAAAAAAAGAAAAGATAATTGTGCAACAAGTGACTGGTACAGAAGATGTTTCTGCTGAGAGACCTCTGGTTCTGAATGTAAATTAACCACTTTCATCTTTCACCTTCACATCTGACTGGGATTTGATTGTGTGATTATCCAGGCTAAAGACACACATTAGTATACAAAATAAATGCATTTTTCATCTTTCCTGATTTTGCCTTGGTAACACAGCAACGTCGCCATCTATTTCTTGCCCTTCGCCAGGAACTGCAGAAGATGGCTGTGGACTTTCAACTTTGAGCACCAGCCAAGCTCTGGATAAAATACAGAGGAAACCTGCATATACTGTGAATCAGGTTACTGTATTAATTAGGGCAAAGTACGACAAGGACTCCAGTATAAACAAGGACAAAGAATCATCCGCTCTCTCCAGGTAGGAGACGACTGCTATGACATTAAGACTTTGTGCTTCTTGATTTAATAAGCATGAGTACTTTGAACATGAAAAAGTATAAATAAATGCAGTAAACAATGGTTTATTGCATCAAAAAACATATTGTGGTTTAAAATGGAAAGAAATGTACTTGTTTCTGTAAACAGATTTCATAACTCCAATGCTCAGGGAATGACCGACTTATCTCAAGCTTTTTATATATTAAAAGGGAAAGACCCTTCAACCAATTTCCTGTATACCTGTGTAACTTGTAGACATGAAGGAAAAAAGTACTCACCTTAGTAATTATATTTCTTCTAATGGAGTCTTGCTGTATTCGGACAATTGCAGCGATTCCCAACCTTTGAACTGCCCCAGGGAACTAAGAGTTAACTTTCCATGTAGGGCATGGAACGCTGAGCTCGAGCTCAGTTGAAGTCTCTGTCTGGAGTGTTTTGAACATAAACTGTCAGATTCTTACGAGCCCAACTAAACTAAAAATTTTATGTGGAAATTGTAAAAATTCTACTAGCCAACTGGCTTAAAAAAGTTTTGGATTCCCAAGGAAGACTCAAGTCAGGAAACCCAAAAACAAAACCCAATGTATTAAAAATAACAATAATAAATAATCACCCAAACAAAAAGGGAGGAGGGTGCAAACAAAAAACACCCCTGGGGTGCAACATTGCACCTGCCAACCCACTTCCCAAAAACAGGTTCTGAGAGGGGAGGCAGGGAGGGAGGTCAGAATACAGCAAGACCCCATTAGAAGAAATATAATTACTAAGGTGAATAATTTTTTCTTCAAACATGAAGTCTTGCTGTATTCTGACAACTGCAGACTACCAAGCAGTACCTCCAAGGAGGAGGGACAGAACCTACTTTGGGAATAGGCTCTGAAGTACTGCTGTGCCAAACCGAGCAGCACTCCTAGCCTGGATATCCAGAGAGTAATGCTTGGTAAAGGTAAGGACAGTTTTCCAGGTGGCTGCTTGACACATTTCTAAGACAGGGATATCCCTGGCTGCAGCCAGGGAAGCAGCTGTACCTCTTGTGGAATGAGCCCTCAGGCCTGAGGGTGGAGTTCTTCCCAGTTTCTCATTGCAGAATTGTATACAAGACACAATCCACCTGGCAATAGATCTTTTGGTGGCAGGTCTGCCCTTTCCCACTTCTCCATAAGTGAGGAACAACTGGAGGAGTCAAACCTGTGACCCTTGGTATGCTCCATGTAGTAACTAAGGGCTCTTTTGACAACTAAACTGCGTAGCCTCCTCTCTCCTGAGGAAGAATGATCAGTGAAGAAAACAGGGAGAGAGACTGGTTTAAATGGAAGTCTGAAACCACTTTGGGCAAGAACCTTCTATGATTCTAAGGACCATTTTATCCCTGTGAAAGAAAATAAAAATCAGGTTCCACTGACAGGGCTTGCAATTCACCAATACGCCTGGCAGAGGTAATAGCTACCAGGAACACAGTTTTCCAAGTCAAGTACTTAAGCTCTGCTGAAGACATGGGCTCAAAGGGGGGTTGCATAAGTTGAGCAATGCAAACATTCAAATCCCAGGCAGGGGCAGGGTCTCTAAAAGGGGACTGGTGTGAAGCAATCCTTTAAAAAAATTTACAGAACACAGGATGGGAAGATAGCGAGGAAGGCTTCCCCACAGACAAAAACGCAGAAACAGCTGACAGGTGTACCTTGAGAGTAGCTGGTCTGAGGCCTAGGCCATTAAGATGGACCATATAATCCAGAACCGTAGGCAAGTCAGCAGTGTCTGGAGAAATATGCTTCTTAGAACACCAAATGCTGAATCTTTTCCATTTAGAGTTGTAAGTCTTTCTGGTGGAGGGCTTTCGAGAAGCCCTGAGGATATCCAGAACCCCTTGGGAAAGATGCAGATCTGCAAACTCTAACTCTTCAAGAGCCATGCTTTGAGATTGAAAGACTGAAGATTGGGTACCAAATCCTTCCTTGAGAGGATGTTAACAGGTTGTAATTCCTGGGAAGAGATCGGGGAAGATGGACTGCTAGAGACAGTAACAGGGAGTACCAGGGCTATCTGGCCCAATCTGGAGCAATCCGAATCACCTTGCATGGTTGAGACCTTATTTTTCTTATTTTTACCAAAACTTTGAACAGGAGTGGGAAGGGGGGAAAGGCATACAGAAACTTCCCCTCCCAATTGAGGATCAGGACATCCAGAGGGGGTGAGCCCAGGACTGGAGGTCTGCAACAAAAGAGAGAGTTGGTGATTGTCTGGGGCTGCAAAGAGATCCATTTCTAGAGTGCCCCACCTTGAAAAAAAATCACCTTCAAAACCTGGGGATCCAGGGACCATTTGTGATGGCCCTGAGAAATCCTGCTCAGTGCATCTGCTAGCACATTGTCCTTGCCTGAAGGTGAACTGCTACAAGAGAGGTCTGCAGGGAATAAGCCAGTAACCACAACTTCATGGCTTCTGTGCACAAGGCTGTGGACAGAGTGCCTCCTGATTGTTGTACCACATGGTGGTGGTGTTGTCTGTTCCGACTTGAACCACCTTGTTCAAGAATGCTTTTAGAGCCAGAAAACTGCCCTGAGCTCTAGAAGATTGATGTGGAGAAGGGATTCTTGGGGGACCACAGGCCCTGGGCAGTGAGGGACCCCAAGTGGGCTCCCAGCCCAGGAGAGAAGCATCCGTGGTAAGGACCACTGAACAAGGCTGAGCAACAAAGGAACACCTTGCCTTAAATTGTCCTGATCCTGCCACCACTGGAGGCTTGGATCAAGGTCAGAGTCACTGGAATCAGTTCGGTAAGAGTCCTTTCTCTGAGACGAAAGCTCTCAGGTGGAACTGAATATCCCTCATCTGGAATCTTGCCCCTTGGACCACTGCTATTGAAGCTGCCATGTGGCCCAAGAGCTGGAGGAAATGCCTTGCTGGTCAAGATACCTGAAGGCTGAAGGAAGAAGCTAGTTCCATAAGAGCCCTTGCCCTTTCTAGAGGAAGAAAGGCTCTTGCTCGGAGTGTGTCCAGTTCTGCCCCTATGAAGGTAGAAGCTGGACTGGTTCGAGAACTGACTTGGGAAGGTTGAGAAGAAATCCTAGAAAGTGAGCACTTGCTGGGTCATTTGCAGGTGAGACTTGACTTGGTCTGGAGACTGACCCACTTTGTGTCGTCCAGATATGGAAAAATCAAAATATTTTGCCTTCTTAGAAAGGCAACTACTACTGCCAAGCACTTTGTGAAAACCCTTGGGGCTGAGGTTAGGCCAAAGGGCATTGCTCTGAACTGCTAATGGCCTGAGGGCAACTCGAACCTGAGGTACTTTCTGTGGGAGCACCTGATGGGAATGTGAAAGTAGGCATCTTTGAGGTCCAGGAGGCTAGCCAGTCCCCAGGCCTTAGAGAGCGAAGGATTATTCCCAGAGTTATCATCTTGAACTTTGGTTTTAAAAGATGTTTGTTTAGATATCTTAGGTCTAGGATGGGTCGCCACTCCCCTGTCTTTTGGGGGGGTCAGGAAGTACCTGGAGTACAGTCCTTTGCCCCAGTGTAGGGTAGGTACTCTCTCTCTCTACAGCTCTTAAAGCTAGGAGAGAAGAAACCTCTGCCTCTAGGACAAGGGTTTCTGAGAGATTTGCAGGCGGAAAAGATCTGGCTCTCATTTTTGGAAATTTTTTGAAGCCGAGACCAGTCCCTGGCTTACTACTTCCAGGACCCACTTGTCTTATGTAACAGACATCTAGTCCTGGACAAAGTAAGCCAGCCTGCCTACTGGAATAAGAGAGTCGACCTGGGCAGGCCCATCAGGGTGTCTGCTTGGCAGGGGCTTTAGGCTGAGGAGTGGATGCAGCCCTTCTCATCCCCTTCTGCCTCCTTCTGAAGAACCCCGCTGAGAAAATGAAGACGAGGCCTGTGCTTGGTAAAGGGCCTTTGAAAGGCCTGTCTCTAGACTGCTGCCTTTGAGGAGTTGCCTGCCTTTCCTTGGCCTGAGCACTCCTGTAAGTGGTCCTGTACTCACCCATTTCTTCACGTAATTCTCTGTCTGCTCCCCAAACATAGAATTACCCACCACAGGGAAATCCATGGCCTTAGCCTGGGTATCCTGTGAGAGGCTAGTACATCTGAGCCAAGCCATCCTCCAAAGAGCCACAGATGTGTCATCAAGAGTCATGGCTACATCACTGGAGTCCACAGCAGCATGAAACTGAACCTTAGATGCCTCAAACCCATCTGCAGCCACTGCCTCCAGCTCCTTGGCTAGCTGGGAGGAGGCCTGTTTAGCCAGTGCCAGTACAGTGTCCCACCTGGACTTCTGGTACCTGGCTGTATAGGCCATGTAATTCGCCTGCCTGAGTCCCAAAGAAGATGCCATGTACTGCTTCTTTGCCATGGCATCAATCTTCCTGGCTGCCTTGTCAGGGGGGGTGTAAAGCCAAGGGAATATTTGCCTTGCCACAGGCAGCAGCCTGCACTACCCCAACATGGCTGCATTGTTGATATAAGAACTCAGTGTCTGAACCTGAAAGTGAATACCTCTTGTCCATTCTTCTATCCAAAGGAGGTGTAGTGTTAGGAGACTTTAAAAATGTTAGTGTCTGTTTCCCGAAAGATTTATGGAGGGGGGAATAGACAGTCTCCTGGACTCTGGGATATCCATCATCTCTACATAGTCGGGTTCCTCTTGGTCTTCTACAGCCTCCTCCATAGGAAGCTGGAGGGTTTCAGCCACCTTTCTGTAAAACAAAGTGAGAAGGGGACTCAGAAAGCCTAGGAGGGGGAACACCTGAAGGTCTGTCTGGGGAGATGTCCGGTTCCACAGGCACATCCAGACCTTCGCTTATATCATAATCCTCAAATTCCCCTTCCTCTTCAAATTCTGGTTCATAAAAATCTTCAAAGGTATACTCTTGAACTGTGGGAACCAACCAAACCGAACCCTTGCCAGAAGGAGCGGATCGTCAGAACCGGACGGGGCGATCCATAATCTGAATCGCCCCTGGCCATCTCTTGACAGTCAGACATGAACCTCTGGATCCGAACCGTCGATTTATCTTTTGCTTTCTTTTGTTGGAACCGATCCTCGGAATTGGCTCTCCTTTGCTGAAGTAGTATCGCCCTGGTCAGAGAGCACTCCTTCTGGTTCGGTCGAACAGGACCGGCTGACCATCCGGGTCAGCGGACTTCTCGGCCTCCTTTTCCCTCAGTCTACCTAATCTCTTCTCAAGGGTAGATTTGGGAAAGTTTTTACATATTTGGCAGTCTGAATCGAGGTGGTCAAACTCCAGACAAAAACACAGGTGGTGTGGGGATCGGCCTTAGCAAAGACCTCCCCACACTCGCTGCAGTGCTGAACCCAGTGGACCCGTTTTTTTTCTTGGGTTTCTCAGACATGGCCAACCTAATCAAACTTACCCTTTTTCGGCAACCGCCAGGCAAGACTCCCTTATCGGTTCCTAACCGTGTCATGGGTATTGGAAAAACGGTTAAAGTTTTTTTTAGAACCGATAAGAACCGGTAACCACACACTAAGTATACCAACAAAATTCACAATCAAACGGCGGTTCAGCGAACCAACTGCACTTTACAAGTTCCACACAGAAAAACAGAACAATTCCTATCTAGTACTCACGGCACCACAGACAGAGACTGAACCGATTATACGGATACTTTTACGGTTTAAAACCGATGAAAACTGAAAACTTTAACCGACTTTCGAACGGAGCTGAAGGAGAAATCTCCGAAGCTTACCATTCAGTGAGGCGGAGTAAAGAATCTGACTGTTTAAGTTCAAAACACTCCAGACAGAGACTTCAACCGAGCTCGAAGTTTAGCATTCCATGCCCTGCATGGAAAGTTAACATAGTTCTCGGGGCAGTTCAATGGTTGGGAATCACTGCAATTGTCAGAATACAGCAAGACTTCATGTTGTTTGAATAAGAATTTCCTCTTACACCCCTAATTTCACCCTGATTTAAATTTAAATGAAGTTGCTTCACTCTGTTCTGCCCTGGTGTGAAAAGCAGTTTGACATCATTTCAAAGATCATGACCACACTTACATGAGTATCATGGTAGTTGATGCATACATGCACAAAAGTCAGCAGAGTGCTACTGTCAGTCAGTTCTACAGTATGTTTTCTGTATTCTTGTATTGTGCTGGCAGCAAACTTTTGAGGCAAGTTCTCGAATGCTTTCTGTTGTTTAAAGGGTGTCGAGTTGGAAAATGCAGTTCAAGGATGCTGCTGCTTGTGAAGTTTGGTTATTCAACTGATGAACTTATGTGCTAGGAGCCCTTTGCTTACTCCCAGACTCTGATGTGCAAATGTGTTAGAAACTCCCATGTTTCCTTTTTTGAGTGGGGTCATGACCTTTGCAATGGCGTCAAATAGGTTTCAAACCATGGCAGAACAGGCGAAGCAACCTCATTTAAATTTAAATTAGGGTTGCAAGAGAGAACCACTGTTCATCGTACACAATACTCTAGCAAACAGAAAAAAGGCTGAGGGACTTTCCCTTTAAACAATATTTTGATCAATTCTATTATGATATATATATATATATATATATATATAAAATTTATTTACACACACACACACACACACACACACATATATATATATATATATATATATATATATATATATATATATATATATATTTATATTTATGCAACAGTCAGGATAAAAACTGTAGGATAAAACCATTTATCTTAGCTACTATGGTAATAAATTTATTTATCCACATAGTAACTACATCATCACCCATTTATCCACACAGTAACTACATCACTAGCTCATTTATCTACACAGTTCTCTTCAGAATTCATTTAGAATGTTCGGCCTCAGAACCAGTACTAATCATATTTAAATGTCAATAACTTAAAAACGAAAAAAGATAACATGGTACTGTGAGCACGAAAATTGTTCAGCACAAAATTATCTACAAAATGAATAATGTTTCATTTACATAAACCCTGTATATTGTATATGGTTAGCAAGAAAACAGAAGAAAATGTAATTTTTGTTCACTTTTTGACAAACAAATATAAATAACTTAAAAACAAAAATGATAGCATGGTACTGTGAGCACGAAAATGTTCAGCTCAAAATATCTACAAAATGAGTGGTGTTTCATATATAGATACCATTTTGTTTTATAATTAACAAAAACAGCATAAAATTCTATTTTCTTTCCCTTTTGACAAATTATTTACACCTACCAATATCAAAATGTTCACACAACATCTAAACCTGTTGCATAAATGGAATATACAGCGGTTCAGTGTGTGATAATGCATTATCTTATACAGTTTCCAGTGACCTCTAACTCTCACTCGTGCCTGGCACTCGTGAGGTTACTTGAGGTCACTGGAAACTGTACAAGATAAATGCATTATCACATACTGATCAGATATATATATATATATATATATATATATATATATATATATATATATACACACACATATATATACACATATACATACACACACATACACACACACAACATACACACATCACACACACACACACACACACACACACACACGGTTTGAAATTCCTATACCTTAGGTGCCCCAGGGCAGGCACTGTTGTCTCGGGACACCTACTGCTGTGCAGTGCCTGCCCGTGAGGCACCGAAGGTATTCCTGCAGTCAGAGCTCCGTTTTGTTTAAATCAGTCAGGTTGCATTCATTTTTTTTTTTTTTTTTTTTTTAAATGCTTTCTGTGCTTATGTTTCATTTAGGATATATTTTTGTTCCCCTTTGTGAATCGGAGCGTCGTGACATTTTCGGGGAAGACAGCCATGGGAGAAGAGCACAGGTGCAGAGCTGGCTGGTTGCAGAGGAGAGGAGCAGCCTGAAGTGGGAGTTTCATCAGCACAGCCAGTATCCAACCGCTAGTGAGAAGGGATCCAGTCCATCACTGCTGGAGGTGGGGTTGCAGGCTCAGATACCATGTGTGACTTGAGGAGGACTCTGCAAAGCGTGGCATTTTTTCCAAATTTTGGACACATTTATTTCATACCGCGCTTTCACGGCGTGCACTATGAACGTTGGAGTGGCCACAGCAGTCGGGATCACCGATCGCGATCAGGTTAAAAAAAAGCTCTTTTAAGCGCTAATAGTATAGTATTTCAGAGTTGGTCTACAAACGAGATAGGGGACTTAGGTGGGAAAGGTGGGTGAAAGTGAAACCCCAAAGGTCTCTGACTGGCAGAATGGAGGAAAGAACTCTCCCATCTAGGAAATCGGCAACAGAAAAAATCTGGATCAGACTTCAGTGGAAAAAAAAAAAAGTGCAACACATATCACTTACTTTAATCGAGTTCCACGGGGAAAAAAGTAGTCAAGAAGTAACTGACTGGTGGTGACTGTTACAGGAGGGTTAAGGTGAGAAAGGCTTGTGGAAGCACTGAGTGCAAGCTCTTTCTTTACTACAACTAATTACTTTCACTAAAAGTACTGCTGTCTAAGATATTTTATTTCATAGCAGTCTGTGGATTGTACTGCAACAGGCAGAGACAGTACTGCAAAAAGCAGCTAGACTTCAACAGAGAGGGTCTCTGGGGCCATTCTCAGGCACCTTTCAGGCTAAAGCGGTCTTTTTGTATGTATTCAGCTGCTTACTGAAATTGCTGGGAAATGGAACCAATTTCAAAGAAAAATTTCTGTCTCCTTTTTCCCTGTCAATAAATAAGCAGTGTATTGGAAGCTAACTAAGGCAGCCATCAAATAAAAAAAACTGTTTATAACTTGGAGCAGAACTAGTATTCTTTTAAAAAGGCTTGAACTAGTATTCTTTTAAAAAGGCTTGAAGACAAAGCTCAGCTACTTAAACTATTGTACATTAATAGCACCTACCTACCGTACCTAAATAAAGGTTGAGGGTGCCATTCTCGGAGTTTGAAGGCCGCAGCAGTGTAGAAGTTGCTGGCCCTGCTGGAGACTGAGAAATCTCTCTAAAAGCTCTTTTACCTAACTAGATAAATAAAGTAATTACAAACCATCACCTCTGTGTTCTAAACTACCTACTAGAAACTAAATTAGGAATAAATAGTATTTTACAAGTTATTCTGTGGACTACGTAAAATCTAAATACTAAGGGGCGGCATGTAAATAGTTTCTTGGGCATGTACATTTGCTTATTATGTGCCCAAATGGGCATGTACTTTTTTCATGAATTTCATACCCTGTATATATACATACACACACATATATACACACACACACACACACACACACACACACACAATATTATATATACACATATACACAAAGACACACACACACACACATATATATATATATATATATATATATATATATATATATTATACACACATCATATACACATATCGTACACACATATACATATATACATATACATACATACAGTGCCTTTAGAAAGTATTCTCCCCTTGGATTTTGTCACATTTTGTGATGTTGCAAACTCAAATTAAATACATTTATAGGATTTTTTGTCACGTATCTACAAAATTACTCTATAATGTCAAAGTGGAATGAAACTTCTGGAATTTTTGTACATGTAATTTAAAATAAAAACCTGAAATGTCTTGATTTAATAAGTATTCACCCCCTTTGCTATGACACTCCAAATTGAGCTCAGGTGCATCCAATTTCCTTGTGAGATCACTCTAGAACTTGAATGGAGTCCACCTGTGGTCAGTTCAAATGGCTGACATAATTTCAGAGGAAATACACCTGTCTATATAAGGTCCCATTGTTGACAGTGCATGTCAGAACAGAAACTCTACCATGAAGACCAAGGAGCTGTCCGTAGAACTCTGTGATAGAATTGTGAGATCTGGGGAGAGGTATAAAAACATTTCCAGGGTGTTGAAAGTTCCCAGGAGCACAGTCAAGTCCATCATTAGGAAATGGAAAGATTACAGAACCACCCAGACTCTTCCTAGAGCAGGCCGTCCTCCCAAACTGAGCAACCCGGGCAAGAAGGACCTTGGTCAGGGAAGCGACCAAGAACCCAATTACCACCCTGACAGAACTACAGAGTTCCATGGCTGAGATGGGAGAACTTGTCCAGAGGACAACAATCTCTGCAGCACTTCACAGATGTAGCCTCTATGGGACAGTGGCTAGACGGAAGCCACTCCTGAGAAAAGGCCACATAATAGCATCCCTGGAGTTTGCAAGAAGGCACGTGGCAGACTGAGACCATGTGGCAAAAGATTCTCTGGTCTGATGAAACAAAAAATTGAACTCTTTGGCCTGAATACAAAGCGCTATGCCTGGCGCAAACCGAACAAAGCTCACCACCCATGTAACACCATCCCTACCATGAAGCATGGTGGTGGCAGCATCATGTTATGGGGATGCTTTTCAGCGGCAGGGACTGGGGCACTTGTCAGGACAGAGGGAACAATGAATGGAGCCAAATACAGGCACATCCTTGAGGAGAACCTGCATCAGTCTGCAATAGACCTTGGACTGGGGGCGAGATTTACGTTCCAACAGGACAACGACCCCAAGCATACAGCCAAAGCAACACTGAAGTGGCTTCAGAAAAAGAAAGTGAATGTCCTCGAGTGGCCCAGCCAAAGCCCAGACTTGAATCCCATTGAGAATCTGTGGAAAGACTTAAAGATTGCGGTTCACCGACGCTCCCCATCCAACTTGACAGAGCTTGAGCAAATCTGCAAGGAAGAATGGGCGAAAATCCCCAAATCCAGATGTGCAAAGCTGATACAGACATACCCAAGAAGACTCAAAGCTGTAATTGCTGCCAAAGGCGCTTTTACAAAGCATTGACTCAGGGGGGTGAATACTTAAGTAAACAAGATATTTCAGTTTTTAATGTTTCATAAATTTTTGTTACACAATATAAATATTTTTGCCCCTTTAAATTGTTGAGTATACTGTGTGAATCAAGGGGGAAAAAAATAATTTAAATGCATTAAAAATTCCTGGTAGTTCCGGCCTACCCGGTGGGTGGGATTCCGCTTGCGGCCAGCGACCGGGTTCGGAACGGCCCCGGTCACTGGAGGGCCGCCGGGGAGAAGGATAGAGCGCCCCGCCACTGCTCTCTTCGCCGGGAGGGTAGGGATGAGTCCGCGCTGCTGGCCTAGCGGAGGCTGGGAGCATCACAGGAAGCATGGCCCAAAGTTAACTGGGGGAGGAGCGGACGTCGGCGTATGCCATGACGTCACCACGCTGCCCCCACTGAAAACGGGAAAAACTGCTCGCTGGCCGCCAAGATGACGGCTCCCTGTTCCCTGAGCACCTCCAGTACCTGCCCAGGGCCTCCTGTTCCTCAGCAGCATCCCCAGGCCCTAGTGAAGTGTGTGCTGGGGTCTTCCCTTGTCACCCCGGTGCCCTTCCCCTTAGGAGGAGGGGGACCCACCCGGCGATAGGGATATGCCGGGATATCCCGGGGATCGGCTGCGATTTGAGGACCTGAGTAGGGCTGGCTAAGGTCAGTGGGGTCGGGGGAGCTTGTGGAGCCTGAAGGAGTGGGGCCATTGAAGCATGGGAGGCGGCATAAACAAATAATGCAAAAAAAAAAAAAAAATTCTGGTAGTAACACAACAAAATGTGACAAAATCCGGGGGGGGGGGTAAATATTTTCTGAAGGCACTGTATATATATTTATATTACACACACACACACACACACACACACACACACACACACACACACCATCCCAAAGTATTTACAAGCAATGAGAGACTGGCAGTGAAGTGACTGAAAGAGTGGCAAACATTTTACACACCACCACCTACACACAGACAAGTGCATGAACTAGTTTTATGGGATAGGAAAGTTTTCCATGACACCAGGGAAAATCCCCTACTCCAGCTGGAGCTTAAATAAATACTGGGAAAAGCAATGTTATTGATCTCAGACAGACCAAACACTTTGTATTAACACAAGTATGCAGGATTCTGTTAACGATAGTTATCTTAGGTATACGGTTTGGTACATTAGACATGGACCAGGTTAACTGGAATGATAAACTTAAAGAGATCTACCAGCCTACACCTCTGCACCCATAGTTCAATGCCTTACGTCTGCAAGTACTGTTGAGGTATAGTGCATCCCAAAATCTCCCTTACTTTTTGCAGCAGAACACTCATGAAATTGCTGTAAATGGGACACAGGCATTTTGCGATTTGAAGATCCACCCCCACGCCACCATGCACTCAGCCAACTTTATGATGCGATCCCAGGGACAGCGCCGGGATGCGCTACATTATAGTCTATGGAGGTTAATTTTAATAACAATTTTATATATTGCAGTGATCATGTGGTGATTAAACGTGGGCACCGGGCGACAAACAAGGGCCTTGTTAGTGGCCCGGTGCCCACGTTTAACCACATGATCACTGTAATATATAAAATTGTTGTTAAAATGAACCTCCATAGACTATAATGTAGCACGTCCCTGTGCTCTCGTCATAAAGTTGGCTGAGCGCGGGGGCGGATCTTCCAACTGGGAAGTGCCTATGTCCCACTGACAGCAATTTTATGAGTGTTCTGCAACAAAAAGTAAGGGAGATTTTTTTTTTTTTTTTTTTTTAAATCGTATTTCCGTTTTTCCTCCTCGGCAGAGCAGCCCCCACGATCTCCAGCCACCAGCCCTGTACCCCCGGACCCGGTCGTGCGTGCGGGCCACACAAACCCACTCCCCCAGTGGGCCGGCCTTTTATTCGCTCTCGCACCCACTGGGTACGCACCCCTCTCAGGTCTCTCTGTGGGCGCAAGGCGTGGCCATCAGCCACGAAGATCGCCTCCAATATTTCCACTTTCTCCCTTATGGAAAGCCGACGTGCAATGGCGTCCGAGCATGTAGTGCTAACGCCCGCTCGCTCTCCCCAGCGTTTTGCATGCCACAGTAGTGCGCCTGGCCTCCGCCAGTTGCCGCTATAGAGGCGATGCAAGCCCCACTACCCACCCAGAGAGAGAGGAGAGGAGAGCGGTCATCGGATGCTCAATCCTCCTCTCCCTGCCAGCCCCGTGGCCAGAGTCCGCTCCTGAACCCGGTCGCCAGCGTGGCGCGAGGTGTGGCGTTGAATAAGGGAGATTTTGGATGCAATATCTCAACAGTAGTTCAAAGAGGTAAGGCATCTACCTATGGGGTGCAGTTCTTAATTTAACTTGGGGAATCTCTTTAAAGAGTGAAAGGAAAGTCGTAAGTTGGAAGACAATGCAGATTTCAAAGCTCAAAAGAGTACACCCGATTAAAACTGTAATTATTCCTCTTTTATTTGCATTTGAATTATGCAGCATATTTCCTCCACCCCAGGATCTAGAAACTAAACTTTATAGCCTTTTCTTTCAGGCAATCTGGGGGAGCAAACAATCCTATTCGCAGGTAGGTCACATATTTACCTGTTAATAAAGGAGGGCTAGGCATGGTAATTTTTTTTTTTTTTTAATCATTAATAAATATGATATTTTTGTTCACATTTTTATAAATACCACTAAAAACTAGGTTATTTGGACAAAGGTATGGTTTATTCCAATCCTGAAAGTTTAGGAAGAACACAGATGGCATTTTCATACTAAAATCAAGAAGGACAGGATACCAAAGTATGCAACTTCATTACTTTCTGAAATTAATGATGAATCACTATAAAACCTTAAATAGGAAATCTTCGAATGATCATATTTTACAAACACAAATAGTAGCACCAGTATAGATTCTGAAAGGTACAGTAGAACAGTTCAAGACACCTTTCAACAATTAATTGAGCCAAGAGTACCAAAACATATGTGGGACGTCATTCAGCTTACATGTCATGGTATACTAGGGGTCAGTGATAACCACAAACATAACTTACAGACTGATACTGCCTAAGAGATACCTGTAATTTAATTCTGGAAACTCAAGTACATTTTTTTTCCACATATACTTATATTATTACCTTCTGGAATTTTTTGGTGAATAGTATTAAGTGTTTAGAATTTAAGACAACAACATATGAAGTGTTAATCCTGGGTGTTTACACAGGTCAATGGAAAAAATACCATCCAAGTACATGGAGAGTGCCATGTGGAGCAACAAAATATTATATATGGCAGGCTCGATGCCAGTTGGTGTTGCAACAAAGATATTTAGGACAAGAACAACTGATAACCTTTATCAGAAATCATGTGAGACAGATTCACTTACAGGATTAAACATTTTTTGGCAGAATAGCAAATAAGAACTTTGTGGAAGCATGGTCTTAGTTGGATAAAGTAGGTGTATGACACAAATGTGATACAATATGGCTATTATACAGTTTTCAATATATGGCTTAAGGTAATGGCAAGGCAAAATTTATTTAAAAAATGCCCAATCTCAGAGGCTCTGGATGCCATACAAATAATAAACACATATTCAACAACACATCAATATAAACACAGAAATAATTATAAACATATAAATAACACTTCATATAAATATTACCCATAAATAATAAACTAAACATCAAATTACAAGCGGCTATAATCAAAATCAGATCTACGAAGTAATCCAAAAAGGCCTGAGCGAATAGGAGGGCCTTAAGGCAGGCCTTGAATACCTCCAGAGTAGGGCCCCCCCCTTAACCCCAAGGGGCAGCGAATGCCACAGGATGGGGCGGCGACACCAAGGCCCTGTCCACACTACACCACTAAAACCCTGTAATGGTTTCAAACCATTACAGATGGGTAACCATTACAGTGTATCCACACTGCCAGTGAACCGTGGTGATAACGGTTTGGAACCATTACAGTCGGTCCACATTGTGGGTGACATGTGACCGTTAATGGTCAGCACCCTATCCCACAATGCATTTCTTGCTGCACTGAGGGCAATGCTGGGGCTACATGCTCATGCGTCCACACTATAGCTGGTAACATTGCAGAGGCAGAACCATTTTCGTAACCTTTGTTGAAATCATCTCATAAGTGGTTTCAAAAACAGTTACTGGCATATCCTGTAACATTACAGGTAATGCCAACTGTTGCAGTAACGGTTTGGCCCTTCTGTAACGTTACAGAGGGTTTTTGATGTAGTGTGGACAGAGCCTAAAAGCCCTGTCACCAGGGGATTTCAACCTCGTCCTGGGAATCGCTAGGGGACCTCCACAGGAGGAACGGAGGGGACAAACCGAGATAAGCAGGTACAAGAAGGTCTAACAGATAACCAGGGCCCTGACCGTGTAGGGCCTTATAGGTGAGAAGACCCACCTTAAAGAGGATCCTCCACCTAACCGGCAGCCAGTGCAGCTCACGCAACACCGTTGTAATATGGCAAAATTTTGACTGCCCAGTAAGTAACTGGGCAGCTGCAGTCTGTGGAGAGATCCTTCTGCGACCCCGAGGTAGAGCGTATCACAGTAGTCAAGCCTTGATGTAACTAAGGCATGCATCAAGGTGGGGAGGTCCACAGGTGGAACAAGGGGCTTTATCCTGGCGACATTTCCGAGATGGAAAAACAGAAGCAGACAGTGGAAGACATCTGCGCCTCATTGTCAAACTCCTAACCAGAATGACAGTAGATTTCGCACCCTAGAGGAGCCTTCAAGGAAAGATCCCAGAACAAGTCCAGTCTCTGATCCAGAGGCCTTCCTATCACGCATTCTGTTCGACTCCACCACCAATACCTCCATCTTATCGGGGTTCAGTTGCAACCTATCTAGAGGCCATCCAGTCGTTGATCTCAACAAGGCAGTTGTTTAACACATCTACTGTGCTGGATGTTCCTGAGGCAAAGGATAAGTATAACTTGGTATCATCAGCACAGCAATGAAAACCCAAGCCATACCTCCTAATGATCCCCTCCCAGGGGTAGCATATACACTGTGAACAACATTGGGGCTAACACCGATCCCTGAGGTACTCCACAAGATAGGGGGCTACAGGTGGAGGAGAATTCCTCATCACAACCAGTTGCCTCCTGTTGGTTAAAGGACTCAAACCAGCACATGACAGTGCCAGTGAGTCCGCAGAGTTCCCCGAGGTGGTCAAGCAACACACAATGGTCCACAGTGTCAAATGCTGAAGAGAGGTCGAGAACAAGAATCGTTTTTTTCTCCTCTATCTTTAGCCCTGAGGACATCATTCTGCACCCGAACAAGTGCGATTTCTGTGCTATGTGTCACCCGAAACCCTGAATGGAAGTGTTTGTACAACTCGTGGGTCACGAGGTGCTCCTCCAACTGAAGCGACACAACCTTCTCCACAATCTTCGCCAAAAAGGGAAGATTGGAGATAGGTCAGTAATTTGCTCTAACCTCCGGGTCCAAGGTTGGTTTCTTTAGGAGTGGTCTCACCAATGCCTCCTTCACGGCATCAGGAAGACCCCTGAATTAGGAACACCAGACAATCAGAGCAAACTTGCCGAACCCAGCAGCCGTATCTCATCAAGAAGCGTTAGCACGGATCCAGTTCAAAAAAGTGTGCTTCAGATTGGTCGCCACCCCGATGACCTCACTTACCTCCACTGGTCTAAACTCACCCCCAACCAGGCGAAGTACACTCAGAACACTTCTGGCGGCCACTACCAGCTATAGCATTGCTGACTGGAGGAACTCCCTGCCGGGTATTAGTGAATTATGATATTTGTCCCTGCGAGATGTACGATTTTACTTAATAAAAACCTCCCCTATTCAAAGAAAAGTGCCTTGGGTTCTTTTACTTCCATCTGGACACTCACCAGGACAAACCAGAGATGGGTAGAATGGACCATGGTTTACCATCTCATCTGAAAGGCAGCACACCATGACAGCATAGCACCCCTCTAGTACTGCACTTGGGTGCCAGCATTTATGGTATGAGCCCAATCTTGGAGTGAGACAAGAACCCACTACTTTCAGACCCAGAGACAGATGTGCTACCATCTGAGCCATGCTAACATTCTTAACTCTCAGGATACTTCTTTGTTTCTATGTTCAGTTTAACAGAAATATTACTGGCTCAGGCAGTGGAATCCCCTTATTGATTTAATATTTAGCTTAACTACCCAATTTAAGCAGAAACTGGTTGTATTCATAGTTCTATTTTATTTGTTTATTGAAAAGTTTCCCCAGGAAAGGCATATTGAACTAGAAGCTCGTTTCCAGATGCATCCTGGGAAGATGGAGAAGGAGATGAGCAATTCGTGAGATTGCAGACAATACAGGAGGCAATTTCTAAAGCAATGATTCTCTCACCAAAGTCTACTTCCGGATGTCCACATATCACACAGATTCGAACACTCTTAGATGAGCCCCTTGAAGTAGTTGATACCTTTAAATACCTAGGGTTCTGGCTGGATAACAAGCTCAACTTTCTGTGCCACTTAAATGAAACCTCGAAGAAACTAAGACAGCGATTAGGTTTATCCTATCGCATTAAACACCTACTCACGTAAGAAGCCAGAATGAGACTAGTACAAACTACATTCCTACCTATACTGGACTACGCTGACTTCCTTTACAGTCATTGCCCATCAACGATGCTAAACAAACAGGACACCCTTTACCACCGGGCTTTAAGATTTATCTTAAATCTACCCCGTAGTACACATCACTGTCGTCTATACCAGGTTTTGGGATGGACCTCACTCTCAACTAGAAGAAAAAGGAATGCTCTCCTCTGGTTTTTTAGAACATTATCTGATAACCTCCCTGCATACATCTCGAACATCTTCAAACGGCTAAAGGTTCCTATGGCCTGAGACGCTTCTCCTTAATCTGCTTCCAGATTCCTAGAGTGACAACTACCCTTGGCTTAGCAGCAATCAACTTCTCACTTCCATCACTTTGGAACACTATAAGACTCATTAAAATTATCCTCACTTCCAAGCATTTTCACATTCAAAGCTCTATTAACGGATTATCTGAAGGAATCATGCAACTGTTTCAGATGCTGATAACCCCTAAGCCCCGGGTGCCACTCTCAAATCCTACGCCTAAGTATCTCATCCACCCCTACATTCCTAACAACAGAAACCTAGGACTTACAAGCCTAGTTCCCTTAATCCAAGATAGTCCTGCTTATTCTCTACCTTTTACCTATTCTGGCCTCCCTTTTGGCTGCCTACTCTTTCACCCCAATTTCTACCCTATTCCTTAATACCTCCTTATTTTTTATCATTTAGGTATGAGTTCTTACTTAGCGGAGACTATATGGGATTGTTGTCTCTTCTCATTTCAGTAAAGCTTATCATTATGTACCTTTGCATGTTAATTATGTTGATCGGATGTATATCCCCATATTGACGGCACCTCCACAATGTGTTTTTTTGCACGTTGTCCACCGTAATTGCAATCTTATGAAGTGTACTGTATTGTATTAATGCCCAGGACCACCTTGAAAATGAGCTTGCTCAATGGTGTTTATGCCTGGTTAAATAAAGTGATTGATTGAATTTCAGACTAATATAAAGAAACAATTACAAAATAACATTGTAGGAAATTTGTGAGCATATCGTGTAGTACCGTAATGCAATTAAAGAGTTACACTGTACAACACAGGGATAAACCAATGTCAAAGTGCATAAGTGCCAAGTGCAACTGTACTGATGGACACAATATTTGCAATACAGGGGAGGGAGCAGATAGGTGGGAGGGAAGAGTGCAGGAGGATACTGGGGACAGTTGCAGGAGGGGTGAGGCAATGGAGGAACTGGAGACAACACTAGATGATGGGGCATTACAGATAGCGTGCAGGAGAGAATTCCAAAGCCTGGGAAATGATGGCTGAAAAGCGCTTGTCCAATTGTCACTGCAGCAGCAGGGACGACCAGGAAGCGAACGTTTCAGCTCCTGAGGGAAAAGGAGATGGACGGGGGTAGGGAGGGACAGAGGAGAAGGAGAGGGAACCAAACCAGAATTTACGGATAATGTTGATACAATGAGTGCAGTGACTTACCACGAGGGATGGTGAGGACAGGGATCGGTACAAGGAACAGTGGTGTGTGCGGAGGAGGCAGTCCAGTGCAAAACAGCAGAAAGAGTGGAAGAGAAAGTCCAGTCTGGCCAGGGAAGTAGTAGTAGTAGTAGGGGAGGCACTGTAGACCACATCACTGTAATCAAAGATCAGGAGGATCATTCCCCCAAATGATAGCGCAGTGGTCTGGCAGCAGGACGCAGCAACAGTTGCAGAATAAGGCACCGAGCTTTGGGTGCAATTTTTCCTTTTTTGACTAAAGCATCTGCATGGCCAGAGAAGTTGAGGTGTTGGTCTAGCCAAACTCATAAGTACTTGAAGTACCTGTAGGATGTGACATCCCCCAGCGGGGAGCAGTCAAGGGTGTGGAAGGAGGGAAGGAAGCAAAGCCTGGAGAGTCTCTGCCTTGTGCCAAAGAACACCGAGACAATCTTTTTGGCATTTAAAAAACAGCTGGTTCAAGCAATGCCAGTGCTGAACTTGGTTGAAGTTGAGCTGGAGTCTGTACACCACAGATGAAGAGGAAGGGCCAAAAGTATACAGAACCGTTTCATCTGCATACATGTGACTGGAAGTGGACAAAAACAGGCAGAGGGGAGGTAGTTGAGGAAGATGGAGAACAACTGTGGTCCGAGTACAGAGCCTTGTGGAACACCAGTAGATATGGGTAGGGGTGGGGACAGGGTGTCACCAATTTTAAAATCACAAAAAAGAATGCCACGCTACTGAGCAAGGGCAGGGTGCAGGAGAGGGCTGCATGCCCTAAAACAATCGAACAATACCAAAATCACCTGCACTCCAGAGCCAGGAGGTTGCTTAGACCTCCAGTGAAGGTACTGTAAATAATACCATATACCCATTTTGCTAATGCAAAATATAACAGGTTTTACTCCGAAAAATACTGTAGGAAGTCTTAAGTACAAGCACAGTAATCACATCACAAACTCCCCGGCGCTTCGCCAATTAAAGCTTCATGAGGGGGCGGGGTATGTGTGTTGTGGCAGCTTCCTAGTTGACAGTGGAGAAAGTCATGTTTCATGTGAAACTGGATTTTATTTTGCTTTTATTTGGCAATTAACTTTTTTGTATTTAATGTTTATTTGGTGTTGGGGTAGTGCTTGGTGTAACAATATTTCGGTGCTACATTCATGTTGCCGTCATCAACTCGGAGAGTGGAAAAGGAAAAATACACATCACGGATGGTGCTGAAGTCTGACACACTGAGAGAAAGAAGGTGCATTGTGTTTTAAGGATTATTTCCGTTTACTCGGAGTCTGTATTGCTGCACAGTTGCTTTGGTCTCTCTTTAGGTGGACTTTTGCAAGAATGACCTGTGAAGTAAAAAGAAATATTTTGTATCCATTTTTCTGACTACTATGATACAGTTACAAATGCAAGAAAAAAAAAAAATTGTAAACTGCAAACCTTGTATTATACTAAAGGTTGTGTGTCTTGCAGAAATACCGGGATCACTGAAGCATGCTGAGATTCCTTGTGGCAATATGAAGTTATTCTGTGGATGTTCTCCAGTTGGTTGAAATGATGTGGAGTTGTAGGGTCCTCTGGATGTGCTAGGCTGCTCGTCTTATTGATCTGTGTGCTTCCGGAAGCGTTAGGAATGAATTTAGAGTAGGTCATTATGATAAGCTAAGGTACTTTCACAACTTCTGTTTTCTTTTCCTTACTGTTAGGTGCAGACAGTGGTGCACTGTTGCAGGCTTCTGGCGTTTTTCAACTGCAGCCACTGAATGAAGAAATTCCCACCAGCTGGTTAATTAGGTACCTGAAACATTTCACTTTCAGATTTAAAACAAGTTCCAGCTTTCATTGGGTATTTGGAGCTGGAATGAGAATATTAGCTGATGACATAGCTACTATATGTGTAAATGTAAATATTTCCAGAGTAACTATGTCAGCCATTTATATAACTGAGGGTGAAAATACATGAATTTATTGTCAACAAATACAACACACCCAGAGTGTGTGTGTGTGTGTGTGTGTGTGTGTGTGTGTGTGTGTGTGTGTGTGTGTGTGTACATATACACACACACACACACATATACACACACATATACATATACATGTACATATATACAGACACACACACACACACACACGTATTAGATGCAAAAACTCCGTTAATGCATCAGTTAGGGTTGTTCCACAGCGACAAAAGCGAGGAAATTCGATGTTAGGGTTGAAACCCCCTTTGCACCCCTCCAGCCCACCCCCCCAACTGGAATCTGGGTGCGCGTTGGGGTCATTGGCCCTAACCAGGAGTGCCAACTTTTATGAATCTTTGCGGGTGCTTTTTCCTGTGATCAAGTTCCTAGTAATCCTTTGTTGCAGGCTGCCCTTGAAAATTGAGGTGCTTATGTCAAATTTGTGGGTGCTTGGGCACCCAGCACCTGATTCGCTCTATGGCTCAACTGTCACCCCATCATGTGGAAGAAGCTGAGAACAGGAGAATGGGGTGACAGTTAGGACCGATGACCCCAATGCGCACCCTCGATTCCAGTTGGGGGTGGGCTGAGGGGTGCAACGGGTTTCAACCCTAACATCGACCTCCTCGCTTTTGTCGCTGTGGAACAACCCTAACTGATGCATTAAACGGATTTTTTGCCTCTAATTTCCCTTCTTTTGAGAATGATAATGAGAAAGTGAATATGAGCCCGTGCTCCGCCACATCATGTCTTGTCACATAGTAACATTGTGCCCATAAGCGCAAATTGTAATGCGCATGGTGACGCAAAGTGAAACAGAAACAGAAACAGTACTGTAGACAGAAATGTTAAAAAACAAGCATAAATGCAACCCGCAAATGAAAATACAAGCGGTAATGCACATGGTGGCGTAGCGTGAGCGGTAAGTGAAACAGTACGGAACTGCAAGCAGAAACTGTAATGGTAACAGTAATGTAAGCGCACAGGCTGATTTTCCCCAAAAGCTGTATAGAGAAAGACAGTGAGTACAAAGAATGTATGCAAAATAATGACTCTCGGGGACACAAAAATGAGGACTTGGAATAGTCAATTGCATATATCTCAGTAACCGTATGACATAGAAAAAAAATTTAAAAGTCATATGAATTATCACTTTCCAGGCTAGTTTTGTACTTAGCCCTTGTTAGGGGACTAAGAATTTTTTTGACAAAAAGTCCGTATCTCTCACCATTTTCGAGATACAGGCCCTGAAAGGTGCGGCGAACACCGTAATGTTATCCTATGGGAAAAAAAAACAGAAGTTCGGACTGCCATAACTTTGCCTCCCTGTAATATTTTTTCACCAAACCACTGAAAGGCACATCTGTGGGATGTTGGCTGTGTTCCCTGCAAATTTCAGCCCAAAAGACCAAACTGTTATTTTGCAGCAGGGCGCCAAACGATTGCTGCAATGCATCATGCACTGTAATGTTATCCTATGGAAAAAAGCGTCAACTTTGGAGTACCATAACTTTGCCACCATGTAATATTTTTCAACGAAACACTGAAAGGCACATCTGTGAGATGACAGCTGTGTTCCCTTCAAAATTTAAGCCCAAAACTCTACACCGTTCTTTTGCATGGGTGCCAAAGAATTACTGTTATTTTGGGCATAGTGTCGCAAAGTAGTGTCGTGATTTGCGAAAGCATTCGGAACAATTTGCTACACTTTCATGAGTGCGACACTACTTTGCGAAAGTACTTTTTCCAGAAATCTGAAAAACATATTTCTGGGGTGTTTTACCCCAAAATAAAGACATGGCTAGCGTCCTCAGGGCCTGACTATATGAATACAAAAAGAATTAGGTTGCTAGAGGGTCTCAATTTTAAATGCCAAGCATTTTTCTGATCACTAACTGAAAACAAAATGGTGGATTTGTGACAGTAAAAGGGCCATCTGCAACAGTAAAAAGTGCATTTGCGACACTGTCAAACTTTTTGTTAACTTTTCCCATTGACTTATTCAAAAAACAATTTCCCGTTATAACTTTTGAACCGTTTAATATTTTCACGAAATCTTCAAAAGGCACATCGGGGACCCTGACGCCGCGTTCCTAAAGATTCGGGCGGTCACACAAACTGTCGACCTGTAGGCGCCGACCGAGAATTCCAGTGCCAGAACGACGCGCAGATCACGCTAATAACTCCGCAGCCGCTATCCGACTGGTACGAAAACTGGCAGATCCCAAGGCGTATGGGTCTTGATCATGCATTCAAATTTCAGGCAAATTAGTTAAGCGGTTAAAAAAGTTATTAAGGTACAAAATTTTGGGTTCAACATATAAATGGCTCCTCAACCCTAACTATAGTGGCACTACGAGCCACTATAAAATTATTATTTATTTAGATTTTGTTTACCAGGTAATCCTGAACTAAGGTCCCTTTTCAGAAAGTGACCAGAAGTGAATACACCACCAACTTTACATAAGGTACAGTATACAGCTTCAAAAATATATATACAGTTTGTACATAAGGTACAGTGAACAGCTTCAAAAAAAAAAATATATATATATATACACACACACACACACACACACACACACACACACACACACACAATTTGTACAGGAGGATTGTACAACAGTAAGGCAGAGAGAGAGAGCATGTAACAAGTAACATCATTCAGAGAAAATTGCATTGCACATACATACATACATACATACACGCGCATAATATATATACACACACACACACATTTATTTTTATTTATTTTATTTATTGGATATAATCAGAATTACAAACCTTTGAGTCACAGACTCTTTTGCAAAGGCTCTACGTCGGTTACATAGGGTGGAGGGTACACAAATACAGAGAACACACAATGAACAGGTAGAAATTCGTAACACAGTACTGCCGGTGCAGTCCAGGCATTAGCTTTGTTAACTGGTGACAGCAGTAGGCAGAGATACAAGATAACCCTTGTCAGAGAGGTTAATGATGCTGACTCTTGGGATCAATTGAGACCCTGTGTCGTGTGTATTGGGGGTATGGGAAAACCAGAGGAGGGCAGAGAGTTAGCTACAGTCGCATTTTTCTGACTCCCGGAGTTGAGCTCTGAGGGCTGTTTTGAATAGGAGGCTAAGGGTCTGAGAGATGGGGGGTAGAGTGTTTAGCCAAAGAGGGCAGGTGGCGGAAAGATCTTTGCCCAAGGGATGTTCTACAATGAGGGACCAGGAATGAGGAGGATGCTGAGTCTGAGTGTTACGCCTGGGGGGCAACACAGACTATTGAGAGAGGCCTGCGGGCGCTAGCTGGAATGGATCTTTTCGCTAGCACGCAGGGAGGTGGTACTCTAAGTCTTCCTCGAAGTTTAGCCAACCAGCTAGTGCATAGAGCTCACAGGTATGTGTTAATCTGTCACACCCGGTGACTAGGCGGCAAGCTTTATTCAAAGCGGTGTTGATGCTAAAGGCGGTAGGGTCCAGAGCCGTATATCACTATCCCGTAGTCTATTAGGGAGAGGATAGAGGAGGCGACCGCGAGCTGCATGGCCTGTGAGGGTAAGCAATGTTTAAGTCTGTGGAGGATACCCACTCTAGTGTTAACAGCGGAGGAGAGAAGTTGTATGTGATGATGGTAGGAGAGGGAGGTGTCTAATGTAATTCCCAGGTATTTAAAAACACATAACATGTTCAAGTGGGGCGCCTTGTTTGTTTTTGATTAGGAGAGCCGACTGGCTGTGTGTACTTTGTTGATGTGCAAAGATCATGGACTTTGTTTTTTGATAGTTGATGATCAGGCAGTGTTCTGTGAACCAGGTTTCTAGCTCCCAGAAGAAACCTTGAAGAGCTCGCTGGAGTGTGCTCGGCTGTGGGTGTTTCCAAAACACTACCGCGTCATCAGCGTGAGAGCAGCAGGTTACCGCTACATGACTTGGGAGAGAGTTTAAAGAGGGTGAATAGTAGAGGCCAAGAAGAAAAATTACTCACCTTAGTAATGTTGTTTCTTCTAATGGAGTCTTGCTATATTATGACATATGCAGTTTGACCCAGCCTTCGAACTGCTCCGAGGTGAAAGAGTTAACTTTCCATGCCAGCATGGAATCTTGAGCGAGCTCAGTTGAGAAACTCTGTCTGTTGTTCTTCAAACTGAAACTGTCAGATCTTTATCGAGCAAAACTCACTAAGATTCTGTGTGGAAGCTGTAAACCTACACTAGCCAACTGGCTACTAAAATATTAACACATTTTTTGGTCCCAAAACAAAGACTCAGGTCAGGGAATCCAAAAAATAAAAACACAACACCCAAACACCCCAAAAAAAAGGGGTGAAAAGAAAAACAAGGTGGGCATCTACTAAGTGCCAACACTGCACTGCCCACCCACATCCCAAAAGCATAGGTTCTGAGAGGGGCAGGCGGGGAGGTCATAATATAGCAAGACTCCATTAGAAGAAACAACATTACTAAGGTGAGTAATTTTTTCTTCAAACAACATGAAGTCTTGCTATATTATGACATATGCAGACTACACAGCAGTACCTCCATGGAGGAGGGACAGAACCTACTTAGGAAATAGGCTCTGAAGCACAGCTGTGCAAACCGAGCATCACTCCTAGCCTGGATGTCCAGGAGTAATGCTTGGTGAAAGTGTCAACTGTTTTCCAGGTAGGTGCTTGACATATCTCTATGATAGGGATGTCCCTGGCTGCAGCCAGGGATCGCAGCTATACCTCTAGTGAGTAAGCCTTCAGGCCTGAAGGGGAACCTTACCCAGTTTTTGATAACAAAATTGGATACAAGAGACAATCCACCTGGCAATGGATCTTTTAGTGGCAGGTTTCCTTTACCCACCTTACCATAAGTGAGGAATAGTTGAAGGGAGTCAAACCTGTGACCCTTGGTACGTTCTATGTAGTAACTAAGGGCTCTCTTTACATCTAAGCTGTGCAGCCTCCTCTCGCCAGAGGAGGAATGATCGGTGAAGTACACTGGAAGAGATATAGATTGATTAAGGTGGAAATCTGAAACCACCTTAGGCAAGAACTTCCTGTTAGTCCTGAGGACCACCTTATCTCTGTGAAAGGAGATAAAATCAGACTCCACTGACAAAGCTTGCAATTCACTTATGCGTCTGGCAGAAGTGATGGCTACCAGAAACACAGTTTTCCAAGTCAAGTACTTAAGCTCTGCTGAAGACAAAGGCTCAAAGGGGGGTTGCATAAACTGAGCAATGCAAACATTAAGATCCCAGGCAGGAGCCGGGTCCCTGAATGGAGGGTTGGTGTGAAGCAATCCCTTGAAAAACTTGGAGAATACAGGGTGAGCAGAAAGAGAAGAGGGATTTCCTGCTGATATAAAAGCAGAGACAGCTGCCAAGTGCACTTTCAGGGTAGCTGGCCTCAGTCCCAAAGTATTTAAGTGGACCATATAATCCAGGACTGTGGGCAAATCAGCAGATTCTGGGGAAATATGCTTGCCAGAACACCATATGGAAAACCTTTTCCATTTAGAATTATAAGTAGCCCTGGTGGAAGGCTTCCTAGAAGCTTTCAAGATATCAAGTACACTTTGAGAAAGGTGTAGGTCAGCAAACTCTAACTCTTCAAGAGCCAGGCCTTGAGATTGAGGGATTTGAGATTCGGGTACCAAACTCTCCCCTGGGCGCAAGTTAACAGATTGTGATTCCTGGGAAGACACAGGGGAAGGTGGACTGCTAAGGACAGAAGGAGTGGATACCAGGGCTGTCTGGCCTAATCTGGAGCAATCAGAATCATCTTGCAAAGGTTGAGATCTGATTTTGACTGACCTGAACAAGAGCGGAAGGGGGAAGGCATAGAGAACTTCCTTCCCAGTTGAGAAGGAAGACATCCAGAGGGACTGAGCCCAACACTGGGGCCTGCAGCAAAATAGCGGAAGTTGGTGATTGTCTGGGGCTGCAAAGATCTATCTGAGGGGTGCCCTACCTGGCAAATACTACCTCCAGTACTAGGGGTCCAGAGACCATTCGTGATGGCCCTGTGAAATCCTGCTGAGAGCATCTGCCAGGACATTGTCCTTGCCTGGGAGGTGAACTGCCATGAGGGAGGTGTTCAGGGAATAAACCAGAGACCACAACTTCATTGCCTCGGTGCACAAGGCCGAAGACCGAGTGCCCTCTTGCTTGTTGATGTACCACATTGTAGTGGTGTTGTCTGTTCTGACCTGTACCACTTTGTTCTGAACAGATGCAGAAAAAACCTGAAGTGCTAGAAAAACTGCTCTGAGTTCCAAAAGATTGATGTGGAGCAGAGATTCCTGAGGGGACCACAATCCCTGGGTGGTGAGGTTGCCCATGTGAGCTCCCCACCCCAAGAGGGACGCATCTGTAGTAAGGGTCAAGGAGTAAGATTGAGGGATGAAAGGAACCCCTTGTCTCAGATTGCTCCGATCCTGCCACCACTGTAGGGCCTGGATCAGGGTTCGAGTTACTGGGATCAATTTGGTTAGAGGATCTCTCCTTTGAGACCAGAAGGCTCTCAAATGGAACTGAATGTCCCTCATCTGAAATCTTGCTCCTGCACTACTGCTGTGGAGGCAGCCATGTGCCCTAGGAGCTGCAGAAAATGCCTTGCTGGTCGAGAGACCTGCAGAGTGAAGGAAGAGGCCAGAGCCACCAGGGTCTTTGCTCTTTCTAGAGGAGGAAAGCTCTGGCCTGCTTTGTGTCCAGTTCTGCGCCTATGAAGTTGAGTAGCTGAACAGGCTCTAGAACTGACTTTGGGAGATTGAGAAGGAAACCTAGAGATGTAAGCAGCTGCTGGGTAACCTGAAGGTGTAATCTGACTTGGTCTGGAGACTGGCCCTATGAGCCAGTCATCCAGGTAAGGAAAGATAGCAATCTTTTGCCTTCTTAAATGAGCAACTGCTACTGCCAGGCATTTTGTGAATACCCTTGGGGCAGAGGTGAGGCCGAAGGGCATTGCTCTGAACTGGTAATGGCCTGAGGGCAGTTCGAATCTGAGGTACTTTCGGTGGGAGCTTCTGATGAGAACATGGAAGTAGGCATCCTTGAGGTCCAGGGACGCTAGCCAGTCCCCTGGCCTTAGAGAGGGTAAAATAATTCCCAGAGTCACCATTTTGAATTTTGGTTTTAAAAAGTGCTTGTTTAAGTATCTGAGATCCAGGATAATGGGCCGCCATTCTCCTGTCTTTTGGGGTAAGGAAGTACCTGAGTACAGTCCTTTGCCCTGGTGTAGGGAGAACCCTTTCACAGCTCTGAGAGCCAGGAGGGTTGAGACTTCTGCTTCCAGAGCAAGAGCCTCTGATGGATTTGTAGGTGGAAAGGATCTGGCTCTCATCTTGTGAAATTTTTTGAAGCTGAGAACCAGTCCCTGGCTTACTACTTCCAGGAACCACTTGTCTGATGTTAAAGACTCCCAGTCCTGGACGAGTAAGCCAGCCTGCCCCTACAGGTAATGCAGAATCGCCCCTGGCCCTCCCATCGGGTGCCTGTTTGGCAGGGGCTTTAGGCTGAGGGGTGGGAGCAGGCCTGCTCGCATGCCAGTCTGCCTCTCCCTCTGAAGAACCCCCTCTGGGCATAGGCTGAAGGAGGCCTGGGCTTGGTAAAAGGTCTGTGAAAAGGCCTGCCCTGCAAAGCTGCCTCTGAGAGTGGCCTACCTTCCTTGGCCTGTGCACTCCTATAAGTGGTCCTATACTCATCCATTTTCTTCATGTAATTCTCCGTCTGCTCCCCAAACAGAGAGTTACCCACAACAGGAAAATCCATGGCCTTAGCCTGGGTATCCTGTGACAGGCTAGTACACCTGAGCCAAGCCATTCTGTGAAAAGCCACAGATGTAGCCATGACTCTTGAAGATACATCATTAGAGTCCACTGCAGCATGAAATTGCACCCTGGATGCCTCAATACCATCAGCAGCCACCTGCTCCAGCTCCTTGGCAAGCTGGCCAGGGACCTGTTTCGCTAGAGCCATAACAGTATCCCATCTGGATTTCTGGTATCTTGCAACATAGGCCATATAATTTGCCTGTCTGAGTCCCAAGGATGCTGCCATGTACTGTTTCTTTGCCATGGCATCAATCCTTCTGGAGTCCTTGTCAGGGGTGTGTGAAGCCAAGGAATATTTGCCTTATCACAGGCTGCAGCCTGCACTACTAACATGGCTGCATTGTTATGAAGGAACTCCGTATCAGGGCCTGACAATGTGTACCTCTTGTCCATTTTTTTTATCCACAGGAGGTATAGTGTGAGGAACTTTTAAAATTTTATTGTCTGTTTCCTAAAAGATTTATGTAAAGGAATAGACAACCTCCTAGACTCTGGGATATCCATCATTTCTACATAGTCAGGCTCCTCCTGTTCAT